>PVLA01011462.1:0-52891 GCA_004027455.1 Hydrochoerus hydrochaeris | reverse complement strand
ACCTTATAACCAGTTTGAAATATGTTGTTCAGAACAATACAGAAAGAAAGTATAGACTGAATTGTTTGATCCATCCTGGCTCTTAAAGCAAGACTGTAGTGTTTATGACTTTGAAAATTTACCAAGACCTTTTCCCTACATAGGTTCCTTTGTGGTGCATCTTCTTGAGTTCCAGCCATGACCGCCACAGCAGCAGTCCTGGAATTAGAACCCACACACCATTAAAAAATACCAGGTAGACTCAAAAGCACATCCAACTGTTGGTGTTGAGGTTAGGGCTTCCAATAAGCCACTCTGGGCAGAAGGTCATCCAACAGCCATATAGTTCACATACACACAGGCTAATTTGTATGAAATGCTGATAATATTTCTCCTTGACTAAGGCATAAATAAGGATCAATGCCAGAAGCCCATTCAGGACAACAGTCAAGAGTTCCACAGACACAATGGCTGGATCAAGATAAAGCCACCTTGCATCAGCTTTGCCATATTCTTTCCCAGCGCGAAGTGCACCAGGGGGTCGTAGCAGAGCCAGGCAAGCATCCCGCGGTCCGTAGCCCCCAGGCACAGGCCGCTAGCAGCACAGAGTAGAGCAGGGCTGCAGCGAGCGGCCTGTCGCGGGCCCCAGCTCCCAGTTGGCGCCCATGCCTTGCGCGGGCTCCCCGAGGGCTGCGGAGACAGAGACCATGTGAGGAGCACCTCCAAGGTATTTAAAAGGGAAAATGTCTTGATGTTTTACAATAGGGGCATTAAATAGAAAAGGCCAATCGTGTGGCCAAAGAGCAGAGATGAAGATGCCTAAAATTCAATATATTAAGTGACCATATTGATTAAAGTGGTTTAAAATTAACACTTCAATTGGACCCTGCTACGTTATGAAATCAACGTAAATTACAGTTGTCAGAAAAAATTCATCTACTTAGGTAATTTAGAGATTCAATTAAGTATGTAAAAGCACCCATAACTTTTCATATATAGTACAAAAATAGTTTTCAATTTGGTCTTTTATCCATATGATCACAAGTACTAATCAGCGTAATGCATGCAGTGAGTTTTTACAATATAGACACATACTGCTTTCCAAACTAAAATCTCTAATACACTTTTAATTTTCTTAAAGATTCCAAAGAAAAATATAGTAATCACTGTTTAAGAGCCCAGAACTATATCTACTTATCTGTTCCTCCTCAGCAGGTGATTTAGAAATAAATTTTACTTTTCCCAAATAGCCAGATAGAAATTCCTTAATTATCTGTTGGTTTATTTTGGTTGAAGATTCAATTTTCTTTATTGTACAAATTATTTCTGGACTTAAACTTTAGGGTCTATTATTCAAATTTTAGAAAATGCAGTTTACAGTAACATATAATATCATTTCCCAAATAAACCAAATTTATAAGCAAACACATAACATATTTATAAGAGAAAAGTACTATATTATCCTAGAAATCTTGGTAAGAAATTATTCACTGCTAACAAAATATGTTCATCAACTGTGCTGTTTTGTATGTACACCAGATTCTAGACACACAAATTCTTGAGTGGAACAGATTTTATTTATTTATTATTTATCATTATTGTCTGACACGATAGTGCTAAATTAAAATGCCACCCAGATGGCATACACATCCTAATGATGTAAGAACTGCTACATGCAACTTCTTTTCTCAAGGTAAGCACCGTGCCCTGTGGGAAAGCCTTTGTATCCCATCCAACGGAGACTCTGAAAGTGAGCACACTAGGGGTTAGAACTGGGAATCTGACAAGAGAAGGCTGAGAAAAATTCTCATGGCACAAAGACATCACCTATTTGGTTCATGCTGCCTTTTGCCTCCATATTTCTAGATTCAAAGGAAGAAGGCATCAAGTCTATGCAAAAGGTCCCACGTGAGGCAAGCTCTAAGGAGCACTCCCTTGTTGCTAAGTCCTAAGCTATAATATAATACATAGTGTCCAGAAGAAAGCAGGGACTGGTATCAGATGTATACTATTGTTATCCTGGTCTCTAAGAAAGTCTCTGAACTAAAGACCAAATTCATTTTTTTTAAAAAAAATTGAATTTGCATCAATAAAGTATGAAATTTAAAAAGAAATCATTAGGAAAATGAAGATTCTAAGTCATTTTGAATTTTAGAACATAAAAAGAATCTTACCACTCCATAACTAGTATAGTTAGTGATAAAATTACATTAAAGGAGAAAACAGGTTGATTTTATAACAATATAAATCAAAGATTACTTAATTAGTATTAAAAAAGCAAATTCAACCAGGGTGTTTTATAACCTCTGAATTGTTTTTACAAAGATTGCTTTCTAGAAATTTCAAATTCTCAAAATGATTTATCAGTTCTCATGAAACATGCAAAGAGTCAAGAATAAAAGAAGATATGTAGAAAGGAGTCCCTTGTTTTATTTAATTCATTACCAAAATTTAAAACTCTTTATTCTAGCCAGGCATGGTGGCTCACACCTGTAATCCAGGCTGAGGCAGGAGGATCATTGCAAGTTTGAGACCAGCCTGAACTGCAAAGTGTGCTCCAGGTCAGCCTGAATGGCACAGAGATCCTGTCTCAAAATGACAAAAACAACAACAACAACAAAGAACAAAAATCCTCTTTGTTCTGTACATTTGTGCTATCAATGGAGAATCGGGGAAATTCTCAAAAATGGAAGCAAACTGTGAGTCAGAAGAGAGCAACACACTGGATTATAAAACAATGAAAACAAGGTTAGATATCCTATCACTGTTAATGTAACTTTTGTCTATGAATTGTGGCCTCCTCACTGCTTTTTCATTCTATAATAAGGGCATGAAACTCTGGTTTTTCCAATCTTGCCTTTTTCACGTAGTTAGCTTTAGTCCTATATTTTAATTACTCCGAGATTGGTTTCAATGACCATCTGCAAGGCAGTTTGACAGTTTATGGCTGTTCTGCTGTAAGTAGCCTGATAAGTATCTGTGCCATAAACTTGCTTGTGTATTCAATATATATTTATCCTGTACCAAGTTTGTTCCAGGTACTTTTCTTTACATTGTGAATATAGCAATATTATTAAAATACAAAATCCCCTTTCCTCTGGGGGCAGATATTCTACGATGATAGGTAGAATGAATGAATTCTATTGTGCAGTTTGGGTGGGGAAAGGATTTGTAAGTGGTAGTCTCTTTCAACACTTGACATCATGAGCTCTATGGAGAAACATAAAATGATTTTTAATGGAGTGCAAATTTAACTGTGCCAGCTTTTCAAGAGAGACAAAGAAGGAAGAATATAGATTAACAGTGAGTTTTAAGCTCTCGCTTACTAGCTATGGACTGTAAACAAGTTATATAATCTGTCTTGTTCAGGTTTCTGAAGAAAAGGGGATAAAATAACGATAACATGTATTTGAAAGTTAAAAAGTAACTAAGCTGATATATAGAAAGTGTTCAGAGTAGTGTTTGCCACAGCAGTATTTGCTCTTATTATTAAATAACAGTCAATATTTTTGGGAAAACTAGTTCTACAAATATTCACCCTTGGTTTTTGTGAGGTGGTTTAATTATTCATAATAAAATTCACTATTTTGAGTCAGACAGTCTTTGAGGTGCAGCAGCCTATACAGAGTATGAAGGTGGCTCTGGCATCTGGGAGACACAGGTATGAGTCCCACATCTTCTGCATTTCAGTAACAGCACAACCTTGTACAGCATACTAACATTTTCAAGCAGCCTCAGTTACCTCTTCTGCAGAATATGTGCTTTATAAAACTGTCCAAGGAAATAACATAGCAGTGTAAATAGTAAACCCCTGGGACACATGGATAAGGCAGTCAACAGATGACACATTACAAAAAATCTTCAGGGTTTTCTCTTTTACTAAATAGAATATATATTCAAGATACTACTGTTTGAAAGAATCATCAAACATTTGAGTTTATAAAGATGAACTTTATATTCTGATTGTTACTTTAAAATCACTTACATTTGGTTAATCTGCTACTAAATACAATATAACTTTTTTTTTTTTTTTTTTTTTTGTACCAGGGATTGAACTCACAACTTTGCCCTTTCTAGGCAGGCACTTGTGCTGCTGAGCTAAATTCCCAGCCCTTAACTGTATATCTTTAAAACCCCTTTTACTCCACAACATTTTTCAGTTGAGATTACTCTCTTTCACTTCACTTAATCAAAGGATATCCCTGGGGCCAGGGATTTAGCTCAGGGGCATAAGTGCCTGCCTGGCAAGTGCTAGGTCATGAGTTCAATCCCCCGGTTTAAAAAAAAAAAAAAGCTAGCCCTTTTCTCTTTCATATATAAGCACTTAATTTTCATAATCACATTCTTCCTGGAGTTCTTGGCCTGCACAGTTGAGCAGTGCTATGGATGCTAAACAGCAGTGTGGCAGAGACTTCCAAGTAGTGGGAGCCAGGTTTGCGGGGAAATACACTTTCCTCTTTCCTCTTCCCTCTTCTGTTTAACTGAATAGGGAAACTCTACAGTGTACCTCGACCCACACTTTGGAGCACTGTAACCCTCAGTATTTCATGGGGAGTAAAGTGTCACCCCACTGTTTAGGGACCAGGGCCCCTAAGTCTAGTTCTAGTTGGCTGATTCACTCTATGGAAGTAGGAAAGCCACAGTCACTTCAGGACTTCTGGTTTGTAAACTAGGACAAAAACTATTTGTGCAATAACTAGGCTCTGGGCTATAAAATTCCACAAAAGATTTTGGAAATGTTTTGTTGAAAGTGTAGGACTATGGTTGTTGTAGTGGCCTGTCATAAGCAGAACTGCTAATAGTCTCATTGTTTTCTAATGATTTTTTTTCCCTAAAGTGTACTTAGCAATCATTGTGAGGTGTCTTCTTTTTCTGAGTGTTTTGTTTCTCTCACCTTCGAGAGTCTAATACTAGAAAATAACAGAAAAATGTATTGCCAAGAAAAAGAAAGAAAAAAAGAAATAAAAAAAAGAAATAAAAGAAGTAATTAGAAGACTTGTGAAAACACCTAAACAAATTTATTTATCACTTTGTATGCAAATAACCAAAGGAAGCTAGAACTAGAAATGGTTTATCACTGGTCTCCTGCCATTGTTTCAGAGGGAACCAACCAGCCCTCTTGCCTCTTTCAGAGTTAGTTTTTTTTGTTTTTTTTTGGTACTGGGGATTGAACTCATAACCTCATGCTTGCTAGGCAGGCGCTTAAGCCACTGAGCTAAATCCCCATCCCCTCTTGCCTCTTTCTAAAGTTCTTAGACCGCTCTGCGTCAGCAGACACAGCAGAGGGATGGATAAACAGGAATAAAAGGTAAAACACGCTCTGCCTGTGAGAGGCTAAAGACAAAGGGAACAGGCTGAACAGAAAATGGGACATGAAGTTAATTACAATTGTAATAAGGGGCACAAGAGGAAAAAAAAACCCAATAAAACCTTTAAAATTTTACAGACCTAGAGAAAAACTCTATCCTAGCAATTTCTTGAGAAAGAGATTTTGTAACCTCTGCTCAATCCTATGATTAACAAGTCTCAAAGTTAAGAACTGCTTACTTTCACTGAATACCATTTAGGCTTTTTATTCTTGTGCTATTTTTCTAGAGTGATGAGGAAGATGGTCTTCTGTTCTAGCTCTATGAGCCCTTCAAATATTGGCAACCGCTTCCGAGTAAGATTAATGTTCATGCTTAAAACACAGTGATAATATTAACATGGTGTTTCTTGTTTTGAACATAACATCTTGCTGAAATTTTATAAATATGAAAGACAGTATTTCCCCTATTAAACATTAGTAACAGTTCTGAAAAAGTTCATGCATTGTTAGTATCCTACAATGATCTAATAGGTGTTTTGAAAAGGAGAGTGCTTTATCTAACTTCAAAATAACACACCGACAGTGGCAAATACATGAATAAATAGACACAAAATCAAAAGGCAACCATGAAATGGAGAAAATATTTTCCAACTATGTATCTTACAAAGGATTAACATTGGAAATATATTCCAAACTCATACTATTTAATAGAGGGAAAAAAAAAACAATTGACAGGGCAAAAGAACTGAATTAACTATTTCTCAAAAGAGGACATATGAATGACTAAAAGTATAAGTGCTCACTGTTACTAACCTTTACAGAAATGCAAATAAAAAATACCATGAGATATCACCTCACACCTGTTAGATTGACTATTATCAAAAACATACACAAAGCCTCTCAAACATACCAAGTGTTGGTGAGGATATAAAGAAAAAGGAACCTTTTATGAATTGCTGATGGGAATATAATCTGGAGTGGCCACTATGAAAAATGGTATACAGAATTCCCAGAGGATTTCAGGATTTAGGGGCTTATTGTGGTGTTTATCTAAAGGCAAACAAATCAGGACATCAAAGAAATGTCTATACTTCCAAGTTCACTGCAACACTATTCACAGTAATGATATTAACACAACACAAACATCTTTAGATGGATGAATGAATAAGGAAAACAGGACACATATAAAATGGCATATTACATGGCCTTAGGAAAGAAGGAAATTTCATCATATGGGAAATGGATGAATCTGGAGAATATTAGGCCAGGCAAGGCAAATACTACATGGTAGCACTTATATAAGCAATCTATAATAATCGAATTCATAAAAGTTGAGAGTTGAATAACGATTGCTAAGGGTTAGGGAAAGTAAAAATGGGCCAGTTATTAATCATAGGGTACAAAGTTTCAGTTATATAGATGAAAAAAAATCTCACAGATACATTGCATACTAGAGTATCCATAGTAACAATATTGTATTCTTTTTTTAATATTTATTTTAAAGAGAAAAAACACAGTTTCAAAACAGTTTAGCAGGAGTTATAATAACTAATACACCGCAGAGTGCTGACTTTGTAGTACCTATTCAGAGTAAAAGGTATAAGCATATCTTGTCCAAACAATAGCACAAACATTTTCTTTTCAATGAACTAAGAGAAACTAGCTGTATAACTGTCTTGACTATCTTCTGTATAAATACATTTTCTCTTTTTTCCCTTCTTTCCTTTCCCTTTTTCCCCATCACAGTTTGATTTTTCTTTTAAACAGTTTCTTCCCAATTTATAATATCTATTTTACATTTTGGACCTTAATTACTTGTTCAGCTTCTCATACTAGTGAGACAATATGATATTTTCTCATATGGGCCTGATTTATTTCACTTATGAGTATGGTCTCAAAATGTATCCTTTTACCTATAAAAGTCTCCAGTTTATCCTTCTTTTTGACTGAGTAGTACTCTATTATAAAAATCCACATATTTTTATCCATTCCTTGGTTGATAGGCCTTTGTGTTGTCCAGATTTAGAAACAAATTGTGCAGCTATAAACATAGGTACACATTTATTCCTGTGGTATGATGCTTTTAATTCTGGAAAAATACCCAAAACGTTGAATGGGACTTCTAATCTTAGCTTTTTAAGGGATTTCAACACTGATTTCCACAGTGGCTGTACAAGCCTACAATACTCCCACCAACAGTGATTTGGTGATTTCTTTTGTCGTGCAAAAGCTTTTTAATAAGGTGAGATTCCATGTGTTGGTTCTTTGTAATATTTCCCTCACAGTCTGGGTTTTGTTCAGGAAGTCTCTGCTTACCATATGTCTTTGAGATTTGGATCTATTTTCTCTTCCAGTAAATTTAGTGCTTGTATTTTAATATTTAGATCTTGATCCATTTTAACTTTAGGACATGGTGACAGATGTGAGTCTGGTTTTAGTCTTCAGCAGGTGGAAAGCCAGTTTTTCGAGTACCATTTACTAAAGAGACTATGTTGCTTCCAGTGAACCTGTTTGGCTCCTTCATCAAGATAAGGTGGCTGAGTGTGTTTTGGGTTGCGTTTGCATTTTCTATTCTGTCCACTGATCATCAGGTATGTTTTCTTTTTTCCAACACCACGCTGATTTTATCACAGTAGCTTTGCAGTATAATTTCAGGTCAGGGATTGTGATGCCTCCTGCCTTGCCTTTGCTGCCCAGAACTGCTTTTTCTATTCTAGGTCTCTTCAGTTCCAAATGAATTTTTTGAGTGTTTTCTCTAGATCTGTAAGGTATGCTAATGTATTTTAATTGGGGTTGCTTACATTTCTATAGCAGTTTTGTGAGTAGGGCTCTTTTCCTTGGTACTAGGAATTGGACTCAGGACTTTGTGTTTGCCAGGCAGGCACTATGTCACTGAGCTAAATCCCCAGGCTGCCATTTTCATTATATTTTCATTATGCTATTTCTTCCTATCCAAGAGCAAAGGATATTTTTCCATTTTCTGATATCCTCTTTGATCTCCTTTCTTAGGGTACGTAATTTTCACTGTACAGATCTTTTACAACCTTTGCTAGACTGATTACTAAGTATTTCATTTTTTTAGATGTTACTGTGAAGGGTATGACTTCCCTAATTTCTCTCTCTATGAGTTTGTGCTTGTGTACAGGAATGCTATAGATTTTTGACTGTTGATTTTTGTATCCTGCTACACTGCTGAATTTGGATATTAAATCTACATGTTTTTTGGGGGAGTTTTGGGAGACTTATATGTAGAGTATCATGTCATATGTGAATAGTGATAATTTAACTTTGTCCTTTCTTATCTTTATTTCTTTTATTATTTTCTCTCTTCTAATTGCTCTGGCTAAGTTTCCAGAACTATACTGAGTAGGAGTGGTGACAGTAGACTTGCTTGTTCCTGATCTTAGAGTGAAAGCCTAAATAAAATTGATAAACCATTAGCCAACATTATCAAAAAGAGGAAAACAAAAACAGAAACTCAAGCAACTAGGAATGAAAAGGGGGAAATCACAATACATTCCACAGAAATCCAGGTGATCTTCAATATCTACTATAAGAACCTATATTCTAATAAGATGGAAAACACAAAAGAAATTGATAGATTCCTAGACACAATTGAACTGACAAAACTAAATCTAGAAGATATAAATATTCTAAACAACCCAGTATCAGCCAATGAAATTGAAAATGTAATTAAAATACAACAAAAAAGAAAAGCCCAGTCACTGATGGATTCACTGTTAAATTCTACAAGAAATTTAGAGAACTAATGCTATTACTGCTGAAATTCTTTAAAAAAATTGAAAGGGAAGCAGTACTTCCAAAGTGATTCCTAGAAGCAAATATCACCCTGATTCCAAAACCTGAGAAGAAAGCAACCCAAAAAGAATATTACAGGTCAATCTCCCTAATGAACATAATTGCAAAAATCCTTAATAAGATACTGTCAAACAGGAAACAGCAAATCAAGATTTTATATCATAACCAAGTAGGATTCATCCCAGGCATGCCAGGATGGTTCAACACACACAATCAATAATCAACAAATTAATAAATCATATTAACAGAACCAAAGACAAAAATCACATAATCATCTCCATAGATGCAGAAAAAGCACTTGACAAAGTCCAATACCCATTCATGATAAAAACCCTATAGAAAATTAGAATAGATGATCTTTACCTCAATCTTATAAGAGCCATCTATGACAAACCAACAGACTGAAAGCTTCAATAATATTGTATTGTACATTTAAAAATTTCTAAGATGGTAAATCCCATGATAAGTGTTTTATTACAAAATGATATTAATAAATATAGAAGAGAAGGAAAAACCTTTGGAAGTGTCATGTTTGTGGCCCAGATTTTGCTGATGGTATTATAGCTGTAAACTTATCTCTAAACTATACAGTCATATAAATATGTACAGGTTTTTATATGTCAGTAGCACCTCAATAAAATGGTTTAAAAATAATCACACCATGAAGTTAAAAAAAACAAGGCACGTGCATGCAGAAGCAATTACCTGTTTCCTTTTCTGCTGGGCCTAAAACATAAGAAAAGAAAATTTAGGAGAAAAAAGCAAAGTCTACTCATGTTGCTCACATAAAGCAGGAGACCAATCATGCAAAGTAAAGTAGCCTACTTTATTATTTTAACTTAATTTTTATTTAATTCTGGATCTGGTCCTGAACATAAAACCAAAATACTTTTTATAAAGATGAAAAAGGAGAGGGAAGTAGGTAATGAAAACACCATAATTTTTCCAGCTAATGAGCAAACATTTGGGTTTTGTGAAAGGAGACAAAGTGATTGCCATAGTTGCACAGCTGAGTGGAATGTTAAGATCTAGTTTCTAGAATATGCTTACACTAGACCTGAGATAATTGAAGGGTGATTTTAGGAAAGGAAAAGGTAGGTATGAGCCCTGTTCACTCACCATTTGATCCTGGTATGGTCCTTTTCCTAACACAGACTTGTTTTTATAAATACAACTAAGATTTTTTTATCCAGTTTTAATTGGTCACTATGACTATAAAATACAGATACACAAAAATGTACTGCACTATGTTTTCATTTTTCTTATATAAGGTAATGGGCAAAAAATATTAGGAGACAGTTACGAACAAAAGGCACTTGTAGTTTTTGACTATGGCTCACAATATTTATATAGAATAATACTGTGTCTACTCAAGGTTTCCACAAAATTTTTTCTCTTTGATAAATTTGAAAGGCGTTAATGTCTATTTTTATACCTTTTTTTCAATTCGTGTTCAGAACATTTGATACTCCCAAACATGAAAGTTATTTGAATCAGTATTCAAAACTGAAAACCAATGTGTTTATCTTCCACTTTCCCCAAATGATCTAATGTTCATTGCTTTTGCTTTAACACAACATGATAACACAATTAATGATGCTAAACTGGTAACTAAGGAGGTTTCATGTTGTTACTCTCGTGATATAATATTGGTTGCTATAGTGACGAGATGGCTTTTTTGTTAATCACTCGGGAGGTTGGTTATCACATGCTTGTTAGATTACTTGGACAGATTTGGAAAGAAAAAAGGAAAGATAGCACAACCAATTATAGTTCTGCATTAGCTCAATTTTGATGAAACTATCCTAAGATCAGATAATCATAAACATACATTTAATTAAACACATTTTATATTAAAAGTTACTACATTGTTTCTAAAGAATGACTGGTTTTTTTATATTCAAGTTTAAAGATTAAACAATAGCTACAAACTTTCCCTGCTCTCCAGTAATGCTGTATGTACTGTAAAACACCAGTTTTACAGTAATCTGAGCAAAGGATTTGAGGCTCTTTCTATTTTAAATCAATCAATCAAAGTACTGATAACAATAGCTGATTTTGAGATTTTGCCACAAACTATAATCTACTTATCTTTAAACATTTTAAATATCAATCTCCTTAATGAATAAAACCTGAAGAGGAAAAAAGTGTACAGTTCTCTCAAGAGATACAATCTTTCAAATGCATCAATATATTGCAAGCAATTAAAAGCTTCAGGAAGTTCTACCAAAACTTTAGTCCTTATAATCAAGTTTCTTCCTTCTCTGAGTTATACTGCAGAACAGAAAATAAAATTACATAATACTATACTGATACTGATCAGAAAAGAGTCCACAGCTCATAGTTTAAATGTTAGACATACTTACAGTAATGTTAAAAAATACAACCCATGAAAACACCTTTTGGTTTCTTGAAAACTCAAAATAAGAACAAAGAACAACTTAAGCACGAATCCTGGGTCTTTCATTCAAGCAGAGTCCCAGGAGGCATATTAAAGCAATGAATAGGAAAAAGCTCTTCAGTTCACCAGCTGAGATTTTAATGAGACATTTCCCTTTGCCATGGTACAGGATTGTTCGGGAAAGGGAAGGACTTCTTAGAGAAAATTCAGTTAATAGGCATTGTTGGCTCTCCCTGCCACTTCGGCAATTGCTCACTGAACTGACCTTCTATTTTGGCATATTCTGTGAGTCTAGTGTAATTGATCAAGGCAGCTTTTTCGAGGCATTTTCTGACCACTTTCTTCACCTCTTCTGCTGGTATGGGAGTGGCTATATCTTTCATTAAAACCTACCAAGAGAGGAAAGAAGGGGAGAGAGGGGGGGAAAAAGGGAGAGAGGAAAGGAAGGGAGAAAGGAGAGGAAGAGAGTAAGGGAAGAAGGGGGAAGGGAGGGAGGATGAAAGTTGAGAGGATAAGGGGAGGAAGAGAGGGAGAGAGGGAGGGAGGGAGAGAAAAGAATTACATAAAACAAATACTAAAATACAAATTACACGCATGATCCTACCCCTGATTATTCCTAGAAAGGAGAAGGGAGTCCTTTTAGTAACTTGAGGGGAAGTAATGAGCCGGTACTTCACAACTGAGAACCTAATCCTCCAATCTTGGTTCCTCCCATCTAAGCCTCATTTATGCACATCAAAACCGCCCATTGGCAAGGCCACCATTTAGTGCGGACTGTTACTTTTCCTCTTGGGACTCACGACACCATTAGAGCAGCTGTTTCAGATCAGGATTAGAGTTCTTGGGACAAATCATAAACAAAGTTTGTTTTGTGCAACCTTAATTTAAAAGGCCTAGATCTTTTAGGCAATATATATCTCAAAACAATAAGAAAAATTCCATTAAGAATGGTGTAACAAAAAATCAAAAGCTCTAATATCACTAATTAAACTATAATGACTGTGATCTGCTGAACATACCATGACAAACCAGAAAAGAAGCGGGGAGGAAACTTCTTTGTCTTATGGAAATGAATGTTTATGAATTATCAAATGCTAAAATACATGGTAAATTTCTGCACTGAAAAAACATCTAATTATGCTGTCTTGAGTTCCTAAAATGTGTTTTTAGATTGCTCCTTACAAAGTTTTATTATTGGAAAGGGACAAATAATTATATTCAAAATTCAAAATGTTATGTAATTTTAAACACTTTTAAAATGGTGCTCTGAAAATTTTCTTTAAAATTTTCTTACTTATAAAGCTTCTGACAATAATGTTTGCTTATACTATTAGTTAAAATCTGCTTTTCCAAATGCAGTTTTTCTTGCTTTATTTACATTCAAATGATCAAATGTATGGCAAATGTTAATAAAAAGTACTTTAGAAAATGCTGTAGCTATTCTAGAGTTTTACCTTTAAGAAATACTGACATTACACAAAAACATTAATGCTCTATTATTTCATTCTTTTTTTAGTCAGCTACATCCATAATGATTTTATAAATTTTTTAAACATCATTGATGTTCAACATTTTTGAATCTTAAGCAAGATTTCCTTTTTATTAAAAAAATCAGCAAATTTAGACACTTGAAAATTTCTTCCTCTGTAAGATTCAATTATTCTTCATATTATTTGATATATCTGAGGCACTTTAATGAGAGCTGCACATTAGGCTCTTTTTAGCCAGAGAAAAATCTTTTTTTGAATAGCAAAATAGTTATAAGCCTCAAACATATACTTTTATATGTAATTACTGCTAAAATTTAATATTAATTTTGTTCCATATGCAGAATTATAAATTTTACTATTAGACTTCCCATGGTGATAAACTTTAAATATCAGAAATAGCTGTTGGAAATTAGGGTATGTATGTCTGCCACAAAGGTTAATGCAGGGCAGTAGTGGCAAATCTATGGCAAAGGTGTTACTGTGTTTTTCTTTCAAGACAAAAGATGTCAATGTGCAGATATTTCTTTTCTAAACTAAAATCTCAGTAATAAGGTTTAATTGCAATGTTGGGACTTTGCAATAAATAAGTGGGTTTGGGATTGCAGTTTTGTACTAGGTCTCTAAAAGGCTCACTCTCACTGGTCTAGGCTTTACAACAGCAGTACGTCATATTATCTAAGAGATGCACATTTAATTTGGAACAGGGAGGGGAGACCAAATCTCCTTCCCAGCAAAGTGCATATAAATGACTGGTAAAAGCAAAAACAGACACCAATCTCTTTTACATACCTCCTCTCACGTTCTTCTAAAGTGTCAGAGGCATTAACAATTCACATATAGATTTTTTCTAAGTTGTCAGTAGAGAAATATAAAAAATGAAGGAATGTCCCTTAACATTTCACTTTCAATTCAGTAAGAGATGTGATTAGTGACTATAACTGGAATAGGGGTCACTGTTCACCCTGCCACTTGTCAATGCAGGGCACCAGGGCATCTCTGCTATTGCTAACTCTTCCCTGCTGAGAGGAGGAGGGAGGCTCTGCCATGGAAACCAGAACACAGAGAAGCTGCACTGGTAACATGATGGGATGGTGTTCCAAAAAGTAAAGCAATGCTTGAGAATATCATTTTATTCATGAAACTTTACCAAACAGAAGGAAAAGAATACTTTGATAAGCCTGAGTTTCATGCAGTTTTTAATGTTACAAAAATGGTAACACAAAATAATTTTAACAGTAATATTTGTCACACAATGCACATTAATCAGGTATAAGACAGGCATATGTACCTGAAATCTACCTATAATCTGAATATTTTATTATAATCATCAGCTCTAACCCTCATCTCCAAGTTGTTAGGTCACTGAAACGAAGCTGTAATGTCTCAACGGTGTCTTTCTTTTCTGTTTTTAATTGGAATACTAATAAACAATATAATTTCTAAAGTTAATTTGGCAGAAAATAAAAGGCACAAGTTAATAAAATAAGGTAAGGAAAAGTGAACAATAAGTTATGTAGAGGGTATTCAGATATTTTTAATATTTTGAAATTGATAGGAATAAACCATATTACACAACCAATAGCATACAACTAGCAAATGAATAGACTTATAAACAGATGAAAAAGATATTTCCCTTTTCAGCTTTAAGGACAAAAAAGGAGTATGTACTTTGATTTAAAAAAAATTTTTAGCATATATTTTACTTTGTTATTCATTTTGTGGTTGAAAGAAATGTCTGTAATTTGTGAATTCATTTACGGTAACACACAAACTGGGATGATAGAAATAAATTATCAGATGAATTTTGAATTTTGGTAATTAGGGCTGATAGGCAAAAGTACAAGAAAAGTAGAGGAGATAAAAGAAAAAGATGACTAGAAAGTCTGAAAAGCAGAGATAATTAACTGAAAGAAAGACCATTTGATGAAAGAGAGAGAGAAAAAAAAGAGGTGGAAAATGGGTAGTATTAAAACAAGCCACAGCATCAAGCTAAAAAAGCAGCAGTGGGGATTCAGAGAGGAAGTGACCAGAGTGGGAAAATATGAATATAGTAAGAAAGGTGAGAAATTCATGACATGCAATGGACTCAGATTTAGACTCATGATGAGTGACGCTGCCTCCCTGGTTCAGTAACTAAAATGTCAAGCAGTTGAGATTACTGAGCATATTTATAAAGTAAGGTTCATACATACCCTTTCAAGTAACGAAAGTGTAGCTTTTAGAGCACCTTCAGGTCGTCCAAAGGGAAAACAGTATCTTTAAAAACAAAAGAAGGAACAAAAAGGTCAAACATGTAAAAACTAAGAGCTAAATGATTTCCACTTATGTTACCAGGCATTGCTGAAGCACCATAAAAAGAGGTTAAAATATCATCAACACATTCAGGGAAATGTTACCTGTCAAAGTCACCCTGCCTTGACGATTTCAGAGTTTTAAGCAATAAAGGCACTAACTGTGATGAAACAAAGCTACTAATGTTTTGATGATGCATGTATTACAAGAACACAGTCAAGAAGGAATCTTAAAGATCACGTGTAGAGACAGTATTACCTACTTAAAGTTTGAGGCTGTTTAAATTGCACAAGTACATGGAAATGTCTGGCACTACCGATATTTACATGGGTAATTACTGATATTTACATGAGGATGCGACATGGTACACACATAGGTTCTTAGCTCTCCCCTTTGTTACACTTGCCTGGCTACTATAGTGGCTAATACTTTGCCTCCCTGTGCCATACACATGAATCCTTTACAACCTTCTGTCAGTAGTTACTTGTCCCTAGTATTTTTGGTCTTATATATTTTTAACTACATAGCTACTAGAGAATAGGGAACAGGGATGTTCTGAAGTCAAGGACAGAGGAGGCTGGGAGAGCAACTGGACTCCTTCTAAAATTAGTTGCCCCAAGATGCTCTTTGCAGTCCCCCCTTATGGCATTTTCCACATGGAAGGCACTGGTCAGAGAAGTCCTTGTTCAAGTCCTTGCTGTGTTGAACCAGGTGCAGCTATGCACCCTCTTCCAGGCCTGCAGCTCCCCAGGATCAAGATAGCCTGGGCTGCCCTTAAGCTACCAACTTGCTCTGACTTAGACATCTGCAAAGTAATTATGGACATTGAAGTTTATCCATCTTCATGTGTTTTTCCATTACTCAGGGAGTTAGTGGATGCACTTCCTCAGGTATATGGCCATTTCAATGGTTTCCCATAAAAAAGGACATAATATGTTTTTAAGTTTAATTTGTTTTATGAGATCAACTTTCAACAAAAAAAATTGTTTTTTTTCTCCTTTTCTTTTAAAACAAAGCAGGAATTGAATTATCTCAGGACTGGATTTCAGTTTCACTAAAGTTTCAGTAATCACAGATAAATGCAAATGAGCACTATTTATGATTTTAATTACTATTAAAGAATTTTGTTACTTTACATTGCCTCTATGTAACCTAATATTTGTCCCTCTACAAAAGCCACAACTAACTTATTTTAATAGAATTGTCTTTGTGTAGTGGTACATTTTAGAGCATTAGCAAATTAACAAAATAGCTTTAATCATTCTGTATACTATAACACAATCCACCTTCAAATAAACCACAAATTGGGTTCTTGTAGTTCCCTCCCCCTGCTTAATCTTTTCAGTGTATTTGCATAATCCATCCATTGTCTTTCCTATTGTTTATTTCCATTAACTTGTGGGTGACACATTTTATGAATGGAATGTTACTGATCCCCAGATTACATTTAACATTTAGGAGCTCTGAAGTCCCACTGGGTATATTCTGAATTAGCATTAGCTGCCCACGATGTGTAAATAATTCAACGCATTTACAGAGTACAAGTAATCCTGAATCAATAAAGTACAGAAAATAACTACACAGAAGCTTAATTAATCTTTACAAAACAAGTTATAAAAGAAGGGAATCATTTTGTTCTGCTTTTCAGGATAAATATTGTCGGTTTTTACCACTCTACCAGCTCTGTAATTGCATGGCAGAGAGGAAAACAATTATCAAATAAAATTCAACCACATTTAATACCTATTCTGAATAAATTAAAGTCAACCTCATTCTCACTTTGGTAAATTAATTTCAGACAAACGAACCCCCATAGATCTGGCCAATGATTAGGGCCTATTCTTTTTCTTATTTATTTTTAAATACAACATTTAATTTTATCAAATTTATACCTGCATATACACTAAAGAGGAAACTTCTAACAGGTTTTTTTAATGAAAACTGGATTTCTTTTATATTCATTATATTCCATATCAAGTAATCTGGATTTTCTAGACAAGTCAACATTTAGTGGATCATTTTGGGGGATTAAATTGCCTATCTCTAAACTGCACACTAGGATTTTTACTTCTTAATTTTTTTCAGTTTTAGATATTATCCTACTTACTTTGCATTATGAGACAGAAGTCCTTAGTACTTATTTTTGTATTGTTTGCAGTGCTGGGGATTTCAAATCAGAGCCTGTACAATATAGGGCAAGCGCCCTATTACTGAACTACAACCCCCACCCCTGGATGTATTTTTAAAGATAGCTTTATTTAGAAGTGTATAGATAATGAACTGTACATTTTAAAAATATCCAATTTCATTTTTGTTTTTCTGGCAGCACTAGGGATTGAACCTAGGCAAACACTTTATTGTTGAGCTACATTCCCAGTCCTCTTTAATTTTTTGGGACATAGTATTGCTAAATTTCTCAAAGTAGTTAGAATTTGTGATCCTCTTAATCTCTTGAGTTGCTAGGACTAAAGGTGGGTATGACTGACTGTACACAGGTCCTTAAATTTTTACATGTACTCATGCTTTGTGAAAACATCATATACACAAGGCAATTTATGATCTCCAGAATATTGCCTCCCTATACCAGGCAAACTGATTGACTTTCTGTCATTTAGAACAGTTAGTATGTTTAGAATTTCATGTAAAGAGAAATATATGATCTATATTTTCTTGGGCTTGATGACTTTCCTGGCATAGTTATTTTGCTATGTACCTTTGCTGTGATATGTTCAACATTAGGTAACTTTATATTGCTGAATGCTATTCCACCGTATTGGATATGTCATTTATTCACTATTTGTTGATAGTCATTTGGCTTATTTTAATGTTGTTTATTATGAATAATCTTGATATGAATATACTTATAAAAGTCTGTGTAGAAATAGGCTTTCACTCTTCTTAGGTAAATTCCTAGGAGGGAAATAGCTGGATACTATGATAGGATTTAACATTTTAAGAACTTATTAAATTAGCTTCCAAAGTGGGTTGTAGTGATAACATCTTTTTAATAGTTTTTTAAGAGTTCATTTCTTCATATCCATGAGAAAACTCACTATGTTCAGGTTTTTTTCTGAGCGTTGTGTGTGTGTGTGTGAGTGAATTTTAGCTACACTACTAGGTATGTAGTGTTAATTAACTGTAGCTTAAAATTACACTTTGCTATTGAGTAACAATGTTGAATAATGTTTCATATTCCTTTCTCTATCATGCATATCTGGTAAAATATTTCTTCAAAATTTTTAATTGGTTGATTCATTTGTTTTTGGTTTGAGTTAGGGTCTCACTATGTAGCCCAGGCTGGCCTGGAACTTGTGGATGTTCTCTTGCCTCAGTCTCCTGAGTGCTAGGATTACAGGTGTGCACCACCATGGACAACTAGATTCATATTTTTATGAAGTTTTAACAGATATATATATATATATATATATATATATATATATATATATATAACATGAATATATATAATAAAATAGCCCCCTTCTGTGAGTTGTATTGTATAAATATTTCTTTTTATTTTGTGACTTTTTCTTTGATAACATTTTTGGACAATCAGAAGAATTTACTTTGATGACTTTTAAGGTATATATTACAACTCTGGTGTTTGATTTAAGTATCTTTGCTTAGTCTGAGACAGACAAATTTTCTCCTATATTTTCCAGGTCCACTATTTTAAGTTAACTTTTTTTTATTATGTGTGAGGCTTAAACTGAGAACAGTTTGTATTTTAATGTCAATTAGTTCCAGCACCATTTTTGAAAATAAAAAGTATACTTTGCAAGTTCCCTTTGCATATTCAATGAAAATCAACAGGATTAAAGTCTAGGGGTGGCAGGGGGGATGAGGCAGGAGAGAAAAAACAGAAGATGGGGGAAAAAAGACACAAGGAAATCAGAACAAAAAAATTGTACTTTTAATAAGACAGCACCTTCTGTGACTCAGATGAAGTCATGCAAGATGATCCACGTCGACATTCCCTTGGTTAAATTTATGCTCCTCTCCTTCTAGATCTAACACATCCCAAATTCCTTGGGAATACTGAAAGCCCATAAATTGGCTTAATTAAGAATTAAAGAACAAGAACCCGATCCTAAAATAATGGAATATCTTGAGAGTATGCAGAAAATGCTTAAATTATACACATTAAAAAACAAAACAAAAAACTGGGGCAATACTTGTAAAATGGGCTGATTTCCTAAGAGATGGATCAACTTTTCCTGGGGTTTCCACCCCCTCAAGAGAAGCCAAATGTTCTGTTTTCTTGGAAATAAGGGGCCTCTCCCTCTTGAGGGCATGTGTTCCATTCCTTTTAGTGTGTGCCTCTTAATTTCAGCATAATAAAAACCTTCCCATGCCTCTTACTAATTTTGAAAATTCTTTTGTTGTGATGGGAATCAGCAAATATGAAGACCTATGCTAGGGTTAGGGTAAGTTAGATTCCTTCCCTATCTCAGCTTCAAAATTTTCTTCATATCCTGTCCAGCAACAAATAGATCATTACCTGTGTATATTTTTGGACTCCCTCTACCATACTCTATCAATTACTGTAATTTATACACCTTGGAATAGTATGAACGCTTCAGTCCTATCCTTTTAAAAAGTTATTCTAAATAACCACATTTATATGTAAATTTAGAATCAGTTTAACTTCTTTAAAATCCTACTGGGATTTGACTGCAATAGCATTGGATTGATGTATTAATACAGGGAGAACTGACATCTTAAGTGTATTGAGTCTTATGACTCTTGCATACAAACAAGTACCTCCTTTTATCTACATTTAATTTTTCTCAGAAATGCAGTACCTTGCATTGTATAGGTTTTACATATCTTTCATCAGATTGATTCTCAGATATTTTATAATCTTGTTGCTACTGTAAATACTATTTGTAATTTCATTAAAAATAGAAATAAATTAATATATATTTATCTAACATCATGAAACTTTTTTGAATCCAGATATTAGAAAATTCGTTTTTTCATATTCCATATAAATTTCTTCATGGATGATCATGCCACTATGAGAAGAAAAATATTTCTGCTTTTTTCCTAATCTAGACACACACTTATTATTGCATTTTTTTTCTGACTCAAAGTATTGGCTAGTATGATTCCGAACAGAAGTTATGAAAGCCAACATTCTCATCTTATTTTTTATTTTAGGTAGAAAACATTGTCTTTTATTATTTATTATTATGAGTGTTTTTTAATTCCATGATAACCAGAATAGATTCAAAATGTTTATGGTAATTTCTGTCAAATAAAAATAAAAAGTATCCTCTCATATACTATATTTACTAGACCTGGCACCATGATTCTTCTAGCTTTTCCCTCAAAATAAAAATGACCATAAAAGGTAAATATTTTGAAACAGTCAGGATATCATGGCAGCTATGAGAGCAGAACTAAAGATACCCGTGAAAGAGGACTTCCAGAAATGCTTCAGAAAGTGGCAGTAGCAATGGGATAAGTGTGTTAGAAGCTGAGGGATCATGTTTTGAGAGGGATTAATGACAATGTGTCTTTTACTGTAATACATTTTTTAAGAAACTTAAACATTTATTGTATTTTATCACACCTTGTATGCTAGAGATAATGAAATCTGCTTCTGATGGCTGAACAGTTTTGTATTCCTTTAAACACACTTGACCTCTATTCAAGAATGTAGATAAATTACTTGGAAACACTTTGACCTATTTGAATCTTCATTTTAATTCTCATCAGGATTTTAATTCTCAAAACAGTAGTGCTTATTGTAGAGTTAATCTTTTCATACTGCTGGGCATTAACCCCACACAAATGTTCTATCCAACAATGATACCTATGAATTAAAAGGATTTCTACTCCAAGTAGTGGAGACTGGAACTACTGCTGGGCCTGTGTTAGTGCTAGAGGTTTTTTTCCCCATATTTCCTTTGTGTGGTTCTTTGCCAGACCTCAGTTTACTCACAAACAATTAAGGATTAATATTTAGCTGGAGACCCCAAGGAACTCTTTTCAAATACCTGTAAGTGTCTTTATAAATTTCTTTTGGCTTTTTGAGACAGGGTCTTGGTATGTAGTTATAGCTGACCTAGAACTCACTATGTAGCCCAGGGTGATCTTGAACTCATGGCAATCCTCCCCCTCAGCCTTCTGAGTGCTAGGGTTACAGGTGTGTGCCACCAGCTGGCAACCTGCTCAACACTTTAATCACTAAGGCTTATTTTTATTTTTAATTTCTACCTTTTACATATTTAATCTAATTCCAAATTCTCATACAACTGATATAGTGTAATGAATATAACTCCAAACTATTCTAGCTGGATAAATCTCTTTTCAACTTGTTAACCTCTTTGTCCATTTAGTCTACTTGAGTTTTCTGACCTACTCCAGTAAGAGCTAGTCATTCTTTAAGCTCAACTGTCACTTTGAGGATCCTCTATTAATCATTACTGTTTTCCCTTTCTCTTTTCTGGATTTCCTGTTTCTGAGATCTTGAATCTTTGTTTCCCACTTTGTTTTGACCAACTCTACAATTTACCAAAGGAAAGATAGGAAGCATATTTTTTGAGTGCACGTCTGAGAAATATTATTTTACCATCACACGTAATAAGAGCTTTTGTTGGTATGAGTTCTACATTGCAATGATTTTTTTTCTCAGAATTTCAAAGCCCCAGTGCACTGTTTTCTGAGTGTCAGTGTTACTTCTCACATCAAAATAGAAGCACCAGATAGGTCTTTAAATTTGTCCACTGCCTGATATACAATAGCACTAAATATTTATAAAATAAATCATTGTTGAAAAAATAATTCTGATTCCTTATTCTCTCTGTAAAGCCTATTTTCTAGTTTGGGAAGATTTTATAATTAATTTTTATCCCCAAGTTTCTAAAAATTCACAAAAATGTATGCCGGTAAGCATCTACTTTAATTTATTTTACTGTGTATTCAATAGTCTGTTTTAATCTAAAAATTTCAGTCTTTCAACTGTGGGAATTTTTCTTAGTCAAGTTCATTAATAATATCCTACCTCTAATCTTAACTTTTCTTAGGATTACTATTATTTTGATGATAAAGATACTTAATTTTTCTTATAATTTTTAGTCCAATTTTCTTATTTTCACTCTTGCTCTTCCTTCTGGAAACTTTCATTACCTTAAAATCTTTATAGTATGTCTATATCTTATATGTATGTATATTAACACAATTTCTAAGAGCAATTATTTGTTCTCACTTTATTTTTAATTGTTTTTATTTTTATTTTATATATGCTCTATCTTTTCAAACTTCTCCAAGAAGACCAATAATAGATTTCCCTCTAATTTCCTTCTCCTCATATACTTTTTATTCATTCCAAGTTGATTCCTCCTCCATTATATGTCCCTGTATTGGGTTCTGTCTTCTATATTAAATGCTTTTTTTAGATGTGTGAAGATCAAGGTGTATATTTTTCAAAAGTGTGTTAAAAATGTGAGTGGAAGTAATATGTACGTAGGTGTTGCTCCGAGAAGATGGTCTTTATAGAGCGAGTGTTTCCTGGATTGTTTGATTTGGAAGTCTTCATTTTCAACAGCTTTTAGGTCTTTTGGGCTAGTCTTAGACCAGGGAACACACTTTGATTATGTTTGCCAAGTACAAGGCTGTTTGCCTGCACCATTTTGAGTCTCTGATTCTCAAATTGCAGAATAGATGCTTATCTATCTTGGAATCTATCTTCAGATGTTCCTGAAACGCAACTCCCCTTCTTTATCCCAGTCCAAGGGTCTGAAGAGGGTAAAATTTTCAATCTTCTGTCAGTGTAGGAAAAGAGATATAGGGGTCTACATGTTTCTTGAGCAGATTTATAACAAATCTTTCTTTACTCTTACATTCTAGGGAAGCTCCATACTAGAAATTTGTAAACATTTTGGTGGTGGCATAATGTAACTTTAATTGCTTCTCTAGTTTCAACTTGCCAATTTGATTCTTTTGTATTTTTTTCCCTTTGGATGGCCAAATTAGGTATCATTAATTCACTTGACTTCCAAAATATTTCTTCAAATTTTCTTTGTCACTTTTTCCTCTCTCATTCTTTTCTTTAGATTTATACCTTCTTGAGAAGCACTTTTGTGTGGTATAAGGTTTTACAGGATGAACAAGACACTGTGTGCGTTTAGTATGCTTTTTTCATATTTCATATCTGTCACTGTCAATCAGAAGTTCTTGATCTATATTTGTTTTGCCTTACTATTTAATCTGCTTTCAAAATTCATTTAGAGATAGAGTTGGGTCTAAAGAAATAAATTCCAATACACGTTATTTATCATTCCATTTTTCCTTAAGAGTTCATAAGAAATTTATTTTCTTTCTAAATTTTAATGTAAGTGGCTAAGTAAAATAATCTGGTAGAATTCTTACAATTGACCTACTGGATTTTTAAACCATATTTATTTTTCTAAGTGTGTCAATTACAGATATCTAAGATTTTTCCTATTTTGATACTTTTTAAAAAAAGTCTTGTCTTCCAAAAACTCAGGAAAAATAAAAGTGGTAAAATTTATGAAAACTATAAACATCCAAAAGGAACATAAATCAGTTCAAAATGTTTAGACTAAATAACTTCTCAGTATGCCAAACAAAAAAGAAATGTGTGCATCTTTAGAAAAATTATCCAAAGATTATCTATGTATCTATGTATGCATGTGTATATATCTATATCTATATCACAGAGAAACAAAATTGCAAGAGAAAAGAAACTAATATAATGAATTATGCACATGACTATTGTTCTCTGTATTATTATATCATTTCTAGGTCAGGGTGAGGAAGCCTGAACTGCCCTGTGGGAAGTTCTGATAGTCTAACTCAGTTATCATGACTCCACCTGAGACTCAGGATTGAGGTATCTGATGCAAGGGCTTCCTCTGGCTTCAGATTTTAGGTTAGAATTGGAAATCTGATTTATACAGGGCAAATTAAATATGAAAGAAATTTTGCCAAGATATTGTAAGGAAACCTTGCATGACTTTAAGAGAAGTACAGAGACAGTTACTTTCTTTGAACACTGGCATGGATGGCTGTGAAGCTAATGGAATCTGTAGTCTTTCTGCTGCCAGTGTTGGGATGAAGCCATCTCATAAAGGTAAGTCAGTTGGCCTGAAAGTTTGCCCTGGGACCAGCAAGCAAGTAGGTATATAGATTAATTTACTGTTTATATTGTAGAAGGATTATTTTACTTGTAACTGAAATATTTTGTACAATAATCATGGAAATGCAGATGGTTACTGATATTCAATTGGATGATGAGCTCTGTGCCAACAGAAGTAAAAAAGGAAAATTCCATTGACTTTCATTGAAAGACACAAAACTACATTTAAAGGACAATTTATACAACCCAATAGACAATACTTTCAATAACAAATACATAAAAAGATATTTGCAAATACAAAAACCTTTTTTATGACTTATTTATAAACTTAAAAAATTAGATAAATATTAAATCTTAAGTCTAGAAGTTGAATTTGGCTATGCTCTTGAGCATTGCATGTCTCAACCTTATGTTACCTGTCTAGCTTAACCGCTAGTTATTGTGATGAGAAAAACATTCCTTTATTTAATAACTGGTTTAAGGTGATGGTCTCAGCTTCAGTTGAAAATTTCCTGTGTAAAGGAACAGATGCAGCATGTGTGTGTTTTTGTGCATGCATGTGTGTATATTGAGAATTCCTTCAATGTCGTTAAAATTATAGAGTGTAGTATTTTCATATTATAGGTATGGACACAGAGACTCGAAATGGCCATATATACAACAGTCAAATGGGCAAAGAGCAGTTTGGGGAAGGTAGATTTACCTAATTACTTTTTCAAGGAGACCACAAGAAACAACTCTAAATTACTTAAGTGCAATAGTGGACATCCTCTAAGACACAATACATTGACATGGTGACAATTTTATAAGTAGAATGATAAAAAGGAAAATGCATTGGTATATCTGTGTTTGTATTAACCTCTTTTGAATTAACTAAAATCAGGAGATAATGTATTTATCTTTCACTCTGCAAATGCTTCTTATTACTGATATTAATTTTTTGAGTAAGGCACTGTGCTAGGTGTGGTTTGTGCTCTCAAAGAATACAAATGAAAAGATAACTAACAACTTGAGCAGTGGGTGTTGTAACTAACCATGCTACAAGTGACACCTAAAGACTACAGACACTAACTGCTAAAAGGCTTCAGACCATTATTTGCTGGAATGAGCACAAAGGGCTCTACTGTAAAGGTGGGATGTGAAATTCTTGCATGGTGATACAAGAGGAGGAGCACAGTCACCAGAGCCAAGGAAAAAAAGGTATGCAAGGATGGATAAATACCAGAATACAAAAAGCAAGCAAGAGGTATAATGGAATGGATACTGCAAGGGGAATGGGTGATAGATATGAAAGACCAGTGGATACTGAGTGATAGGATGCAAGCAGATCACAGACTGAAGAATGTGGGTCACACTGTGTAGGTGATGAAGAATTAAGAATTTTTGCATAGCAAAAGGAAGATGCAACACAGAAATCTGTAAGGAAATGGAGGATTAAGTAAGATTAAAAAACAAATTGTAATGATAAATAAAAAATACACCTGAAGTGGCTTATCTGATTTTCTAAAAGGGAAGACAGTCTCTCTTTTATCTCCTCAAACCTCTCTTTTTCTTCCATTGAAACAGTTCCAATTCCATCAGGCCTGGGGGGAGGGAAAACAGAATCAGTAATTGACATTGATAGAGTAGATACTTTTATGTATTATACAGGCGCCCAAATCCCACATCCAGATAATTAAGGAAAAGGCAGGGCTGAGGATATAGCTCAGCAGCCCAAGGCCCTGTCTGGCAAGCGCAAGGTCCTGAGTTTGATTCCTTGTACTAACAACGACAACAAGAAGAACAAAAAGGCATATAGGTCCATGGTATTCGTATTAGTTGAATTTATAGTACAAATTTATTGAAAGTATTTGCAGCCATTTGCTTCATATTTTGACCTAGAATGAGTGAAATGGAATCATTCTTTTAGACAAACTTCAAGGTAAAGAATAACAATAAATATGTTCCAGATCCACAGAAAACAATAACTAGTCCTTGCGAATGACAGGGAAAAGTGTTTTATAGTGGCATAAAGCATTTGACCAATTGAAGGAATATCCCCTGACTAGAAAAATAAAAATAGACTGCATAAAAATTAAAATGTCTTAACTGCTTCTCTTCTAAATAAAAATTAATGTGATGAGAGTTAAATACAGTCATTGTAAGAAATACAGTTGTTGTAAGAAATATGGAAATTTTAGACACATGTAGAGATTTATTCCTCTACTGTTTGTTTCTTAAATATGTGAGTATATATAACTATTAGAATAAAAACACATGTAGAGAAGAAAGACTAGTTTTATTTTTTATCAAATATTTTATGTTTAAATAGTCCTAGGGAATCAATTCAAATTTTCATTATGATTAAAAAGTAGATATGAAAACTGAAAAGAAAATCTTAGTAAGGCAAAAATTGAAAATATAAAATATAACTGGTAATAGGGACATAGAATTCTGTATCAGTTTAAGGTGCTAGTTGTATAGTAATTGCCTAAAATTTTAACTATTTACATTGGTTAACATATTAAAAGAACACATTAATCTATTCATTCAAACCTCTTTTATGTATGTCATCTTCAAAAAGAAATTTCGGCACTTGACAATTAACAGGCATTTCTTCCCCTATTAGCTTATTTTTTAAATCTATATTGTAACTCTCAAAGGGATACATTTACCATTCTAATGTACTAATTTTAATGTTCATAGAATAAGTAGAAACAAAGACTATTAAAACAAAGAAAAATGAATGCTTACATGACTTCGCTAACAAGATTTTTATTTGATGGCACACTTTTCTTTTGTACATGTATACAGAAATATACATATTTGATGCTTGTTAACTAGTCAATTAGGATAAAAGCAATTAATTTTAAAAGTTATACCTGAATAGTACTGACAAATGACCTTTTATTCATATCAAAACATCAGTTAAGTATGAAGGTTTTTTTCCCAATATACACTAAATAATTTACTTCAGCAACACACATGCTTTGTGATTTGTACTCTGAAAACATTTATTATGATTACATTTTGTTTCTAAATAGGGAAATAACAATTTCATATTCAGAATGACAACAAATGACATTCCATCAGAATGAGTTTTGAATGGTAACCATGGAAAAATTAATGACAAAATACTGGTTGCTTTTGATTTTCCAAATGTTTTTAAGAAGGAGAAAAAGTCCAATATATATGCTATCAGTGAATCATAAAGCAAATTCTGATGTTATACATTAATTAAGTAATGGACTTTTCACATATTACCTTGCAACCAACTCCCATTGAAGAAATGGTAGCAAAAACCCCAGACTATGACTTAGGAATAAACAACAAGGATCACAAATCTACCCGAGAATTCTTCATAAGCCATTAATCTGAGAATTTGGGCATTTAGATAAAAACTATACTTAATTTATGGTATTACTCAACCTCAACAAAAACTCATACCACAAAGTTACAGGAGGCTATTTCACTAAATATACCTATGGAAAGAACAAAAACTTATCCTTATTATTCATATAACTGACATGACTTGTTAGCTTAGCAGACCCTACTTGGTTCAACTGTCAAATGAGATCATGATCCAGAGAGACAGTGTAATTAGTCCTGCCTTTGGAGCACACTGCCCCTAGAATGGAGCCAGGGGTTCAAGTGACAAAAGAAAGGTAAGTAGGGAGTGTTCATTTGTGGCCAATTTCACTAAAACAAAAAATTTACACTGAAGGACCATCATTTTAGTGAGTTTAATATGAATCTATGTAAAAATCTGACAGGTTAAATACAACACTTAACAATTTGGACTTGCCTTTATTCACATACCCTTATTTTAGTGGTTTGTACATAGCAGAAGAAATATTAAATATTAGGGATATGAAATGGTCTGTTAATTTAAACAATTGGGGATGAACGACAATTTTGTCACAATCCAGTCAACAGGCAACAGTTTATCCCATGATAATTCTTACCAATAAATGCAACTGTATTGTGTTGCCAACATTTTTCTTGTTGCTTTCATTATTAAAACAAACACAGCAATTATCAGTTACAGAATTCTAAATATACATCTCTGTGCTAGCTGTTTTTTAATGCAAAATAACATAAAATTCTCATAGTAATCCTGCATCAAATTTACAAGGCAGGAGAACATGTTACATATGACAGAAAACCTTAAAGTTTTGGTTGCCATTTTAGTTTAGCAAAGTAATTTACTTTACTGCAAGATAATTTTTCTCTTGAAATAATAAAAATAATTTTTTGGGGGGGTTGAATAAGTATGCCAGGAGTTAATGTTGTATAGGACAGTCTGCTTAAACTGATTATTTTTCTTTTGTCTATCTCTTCCTTCTACTCATCAGGTAAGTTGGTCTTGGAAATCTGATGATTCCAGGACAAAAGATTGCAAAAGACTATTATGCAAGCAACGAGTGGGCAAATGCCAGAGTTCATGGTGCTTTTGAGTTTCGTACAGACTCCTTTTCACTTGCCCTCTCTTCTGAGGAACCTATGACATCTTAGCTTCCTCTAAAGAGTGAGAAAGGGAGAGACAACTGGGGGTGGCGTTTTGGAACTGTCAATTCTGCCTGCAGCACAGTAGGTAAAAGTCACTTTGCACTTTGTGTATTTCCCACCAATATCCATTTGTGAACAGAATGGAAAGGAGAGGAAGACAACAGCACAAGAATAAGAAATGACTGAAGATGATGAGGGTGAAAACAATACTGTCTTCTTTCTTGTTTCCGAACCTCTGATATCTTCATTGTTGCAACACAAATCATCTATAAATTGGATGGTCATATATTTGATAATCAGAGCCCTGTGACTTCCTCTGAAGTCTTAAACAGGCAGAATAAGAAACTGATTCTACTTCTATTTGTTTATTTAGTGGAAGAAATACATTTTTAATGAGAAAACATTTGATAAAATGAAATTTTGAAATTATACCCCTACCAGCCTCCCCCCACTTTTTTTTTTTACAGTTATTTTCTTGTCTGGATTTTGTGCTGCATTCTACCTTGATTGGAGATTTTTAAAATGAGTAGACATTTCTACAGTGAAAGCAATAATCTGATTCCAGATTATGGAATTTTGGTTTAGTTTCTGTTTTGTGCCATGAACAAATAGGTACCTGACAGCTAGTCTTTCTAGGTAGCAAACACACTGCCTTGGACTAATCCAAACCCAAACCACTGGTATACAGAATTCAAAGGAAATGAAATACTGATTGACATTTAAAAAGAATTAAGTTTTTTGTAGAGAGTTCTTTGGTATAAATACCAACGTCTTCTCCATACCTAATACTCATGTACTCTTCTTTAATTCTTTTTTTCCATCTAATTTCTCTTCTCTTTCTCCATTTCTTGTTCCTATACAAATAACTGTATTTGATAAATTAAAAAAATATTGAGCCAGGCACATTGGCACACATTTACATCCCAGCACTCAGGAAGCTGAGACAGGAGAATCAGTGTGAGTTTGAAGCCTGCTGGGGCTACATAGTGAGTTCAAGACGAGCCTGAACTACATAATGAGAACTTGTCTGAAAAAAAAATTTTTTTTTCATTATAAGGTTTCCATAAGAAATATCACAAGAGATCAAATATACAATCTGTAAAGAGATGGTCCAAATGTCACTCATTTTATTACTCAACAAATATTTATGGAGCACCTGGCAGGGTCACACAATACAAATGTTCCTTACTCTAATATAGATTTTATTAGAAGAGAAAAACAAAATGATGCAATAAAACCAGAGACCCCCCACCAAACAAAGCAAAACAAAACAAAACAAAAGCAAAAACAACCCCACCAAGATAGTAAGCATACAATTAAATTTAAGAAGGACACAGCATCAGGATTCAGTTTTGGGAATGATATGTCAGCGAAGCTATGACAAACAAGAACAGTTAATTAGGTGGAGAAGGGCATGGAGAAAGCTCCCGGACCCCTTAATAAGGATGTTCAAATAGCACATTTTCAAAATGCAAACTCTACCATGTGACTTCTGCTTCCAGCATAGTTGAATGACTTTATATTCCTAGAATCTCTCTCTTCACTATAAGCTACACGAAATATAATACACCAGATAAACATAGGTTTGAATTTGTAAGGAAACAAAATAATTCTCCTAAGCTCAGGAAAAAGAAAAATGAAGAAGCCCAAACTAGAGTGAGGGTGAATGTGAACACCAGAGCTGCCACAGGTACCAACAGCAAGAGACTTTAAGAGCTGGTTTCACAGAACAGGCTGCTGCACCACACATCTATAAGGGCTGAGACGTCTGAGAGGTTTGTATAAATCTGGGACATGTGGATTGGTCTAGTGAAAGAATGTTCTAGAAAAAAATCGATATCCCTTCCAAGAGGGACCAACAGGAAAACCTACTGGTCCCACCTCTATAGATTATAAAACCAATATTTCTCGAGAAAATGTACCATAAGCCTGAGCTCATAAACCTAGGAAATACTTGGGTAATCAATGGAACACCAATATAACAATATAAAGTTAATCCAGTAACATACCCTAACATTGAGGAAAATCAAGAGCACGTTTTCCTTGAAAGAGGATATTCTCAATAGAGAATTACTACAGATTATGTATTCATTATAAAATAAAAATGCTAGTTGACTAAAAAAAGTGATAATGACAAAACCTAATGATAATTTTCATTCACCTAGCAGGTTTAACTGTTTCAGACTTAAAATGCACCTAATAAAACAGCCTTAAAATATCCAATGCAAAAACTGAGAGAAACAGTAGAAAGAAACCACCACAGCAGTGCCATGTCTCCTCTCACCTTGGTCATAACCTACAGATCACACAAGAAAAAATTAGAAAAAGTTTACTAGATTTGAAGACCAAGGGGAAAATATACATTTTCCCAAGCAATGTGAAATATCTGCATTATTTAAAAGATTTATGATATTTGACACAATTTGATCACAAGGAAAATCTTGACAAATTAGGAAGATCTTGCCTCACACAGGTCACATTCTCTGAACATAAAAAGGTAGAAAATTAAAGAAAATAACAAAAAAGCTTCTCATTCTTAAAAACTTATGTATGTATAAATAATTCTATGGCAAAAAAGAAATATTAGAAAGTTAAAACTTCTTAGAAGAAAAAAAATTTTTTTGAGATACTGAGGATTAAACCCAGTGCCTTTTGCACTGAGCTATATCCTAGCCCTATTTATGTATATGTGTGTATGTACGTATTTATTTTTTAAATTTTGAGACCATACTCACTAAGTTGCATAGACAGGACTTGAACTTGCAATCTTTCTTTTTCAGCCTAAAATGCTGGGATTGCAGGCATGTGCCCCTATACTCAGTCCCCCAAAGCCATTTTAATCAAATATTGTATGTAAAATTTTTATCTTCAATAAAAGCAATGTCTAAGGAGAAATGTATGGTCTTCAGTGCTTACACTAAAAAAAGTAGAAAAGCTGGTCAGAACTGGGTGAAAAGCAGGTGAGGAAAAATAAGTAAAGAAGGTAAAATGAGTAACTAAAGACATAATTTAAGAGAATACTATAAAAAGAGTTTTCAGGGGAACTTTTTGGGTGATGGGAATATTCTTCACAAATGTAGCAAGTGCATAGATGCCCACACATTTGTCACAACCCACATAATGGCAAGAACTATTCAGTGCAGAGTGACCTTTATTGAATGTGAGCCTAAAAAAGGAAAGCAAAAACAAACCAACATGACAGTAACCAGGACTTGAGGGATCCTAAGACAGAAGTCATATTGTGACAAAAATATGACATAAATTCATTAAAGAAGGTAGGAGACAAAAGCTTCTGCCCTGGTGAACTTCAGAAAACTATTTTGACTGGAAATGGGAAGCTAATAACCAAGGGAACAACATAGGCTGAACTCCAGTTAGCAAATTCTAAAACTGCTGGAAATATATACTGGGTTGAATACCCACAGAATAGTGGATGGTAGGCATCTGATTTTCTACTGTTCAGGAGAGAAGTTAAGGGTAAGAAAGAAAAACAAAAGGCTCCAATGCATGCTGTTAACTTGGATAAGCAGTCTAGCTCTTGATTCTATTCTTTGCTAACTTGGCATGTCTAACAGATACTGAAAAATTTGCTGTTGTTTCTTCCTCTAGGGTTTATCTTCAGAAAGTTATTTCATTCAGTGTTTCAGAAAAATCCAAGTAGTTTGGCATGAATTGGAAACAAAGATTGATTTGGTGGCCTTTGTAACTATTCCTCAAGTTTGCTGTGTATCTACTTCCCTGCCATGGTGATGGGATTCATGGCTGGTTTTGGTCGTGTCCTAGTCACTCCATTACACCTACAAGTTTTCCCAGCAACATTGGAAAGGAGGTGGGAAGATTTCAGAAAACAAGTGCTATTCAAAACACACTTTGCTGCTAGGCAGTGACACTCTCAAAATTTGCCCAAGTTCTGCTGGTCTTTATATACAATGATCCCCAGTAATTTAAGTAACTAATACAGGTTCAGTATCTCTAATCCAAAAATCTCAAATTCAAACCACTCTGCAGTCTGAGTTGGCCATAGTGACACATACCTGAAATTTTAACCCTAGGGAGGCTAAGGAAGGAGAATTGCCAAGAATTTGAAGTGAGCTAGGGCTACTTAGTAACATCATACCCAAAATCAATCAAACAGTCAATCAAACAAAATGAACAAAAGTACCTCAGAATACTCTGAAATCTATAACATTATGAGGATTTGGGATTCCCAACCAGTAAGTTGTATACAAACATTCCAAAATCTGAAAAACTCTGAGACGTAGTCTCAAACATTTTCTATAAGGGGTACTCAACCTGTACTCTGTCTATAAAGTATTACTATTCGGTAATGAAAGAATATTTTATCATTACAAATATTTACTTCATTATATGACCTATGTAGGAACCAAGGCAGGTAAGTAGCATTTATGTGATTACACCAAATGGGTGAGAAACTGAGGCAGTGTGATATTAGAACCAATTGTTCAAAGTCAAATAGCTCAAGAGGTAGAAGAGCTAGGACAAAAACCTAGATGTTTTAATTCCTAGTTTACTGGCATTTCTAATATACCAAGGGTCCTCTCTCTCCTACTTTATCTTTACTTTTGTTTTTCTGTTGTCATAGAACATATAATTATCAGTACTGAGTATGAAGTTGGATAAGGTATAGCTATTATTCCTCAGAAATTTGGATTAAGTCTGATTTAGGGTTGTTCTAGTTTCTCAAAGAATAGAAATGATCCTTTTGTGCATATTTAAAAGACACTCATCATAACATTCTCCTGCTTCTTTACATGTAGCATATAAGATAAAATCTGTTGGATCAATCATACTATATCAGAGTAACTTTACCTACATTGCCTGTACCAGACGTAAGCCTCCACACTAACAATTCATGTGACATTTACACTTAATTTTTTTTCTGTTAAATCATACATCCAAGTCCAGAATGAAGCAGTAGTAGTGAAAATTTCTGATGATTCTATCTGATATTCTATCTGATACAATATCTATGATGCTATTAAAAATGCATCATTGTTTCTAAAATTAGAGGTAGGAAGTTGAGGTATAATTTCTGAAAGATAGTCAAGGGGAAACATTATGATCCATGAAGCAGGAAGTATCACAATATGATGATTTGGGTGAGGCCCATATAGGTCCTCCTGCTATGGTGGTATTATCTAGAATCCATGGAAAATAGGGATTATTTTATACTTGCTACAGTGATGTTGTACTCTTGCACCTTACACTTGAAAGCCAGCACATCTGAGATGACTTTTGTAAGGCATGTAGCGTCTTTATGAGGGTCCTACTAAATGGCAGACAAGTCAGTGAATGCACCGCCTGCCTCACATTATTAAACTGGGACATAAAAGCTATTTTGTGTTGCTGCTTTAATTTCTGTCCTCAGCCTGACTTACAAAACCAAGATGTATAAGCACAAATATCAACCTAGAACTTTGCCCTACCATGCATTGTCTCAGAAAGTCTCTTTTCTCCTTCCTGTCAGTCCTCGTGGTACTATCACCAAGTGAGTGGTTGTGCTATTCATGGGTATCTGTGGCTACCATCCTGCAGGAGTGCGTCAGTTTCTGTCCTTGACTCACTTTCTTTCTTCCTTTCTTTTTAACTCTCTTGTTCAGTCTTGGGACCAGCCAGGCCTCTTCTCTTTAACTCTGTTCTTTTATTTCTGAAACACTCAGAGTGCTATTCAGAGATGTACCACATAGAACACATACACCTAAAGACCTCAGCACTGTAATAGGATGCGCTCCCTGAAAAATTTCGAATCCCGACAGCACTGCTGTCCTTCATTTCAGTCAGTAACAAAAGGCAATCTTTCTTCCTTTTGAATTTTTGACAAGAGTTGGTTCAGGTAATGAGCAAAACGACTCTCTGAATGTATGTCTTCTTGACATGTAAAAATGATCATAAAAAAAGAGGACGGCAAACATTGTAGAAAGACTTGACATTGACAGCATGCTTAACAAAAGTCTGTACCAACATCAGATGCTGCAGACTTGTACAAGAGAAGCACATTTTCAGAAGGGGAAGTTGCGGGACCTGAATATTCTCTTAGCAAAGAAATTAAGAATATGATTACCTACACAATGAAACATTACTACTTAGCATGACTCAGTACAGCCCTACTATAACCTATTTTTCACATTTTTCCTCTCCTTACAATTTATATCCTTATAGGTTGTGTGACAAAGGGAAGCACATTATGATAATAACAATAATCAATACTGATGCAATCTAATTATCTGGTATTTCTAATTGTCTTCTATTTCTCCTCTTTATAGGTGGAAACTCTGAATTTTGAAGAGGTTATGTGATCTGCCTAACAGCATGTAAATTTCAGAGCCAGGATTCCGGTTGACATTTCTTGCCTCTTTATTCTTTCACTGTGGCAGCGTGCTATTGCTGAACATTATCTTCTCTGTAACTCCTACAGAAAACATCATCGCTCTTGGCTTCAATTTAGGGTAGAAGTTCCTCATAACTTCTACCCTAAATTGAAGTTTAAAACCAGTACTTCTTCTCTTTATTTTCTTTAAACTAAATGCCACTTACTATAGAATCAGAAACAGGCTCAAACACAGGGCTACCTATGTACATAATTTAACTTTTTAGAAAATAGAGTTAATGCATAATATTAAGTCTAAAATATGCATGAACATATAAACATACCTGAAATTACAAGTTATCATTATAAAGAAAACAATAGTTTTACAGAATAAAGGTAACTATAGCAACCTCTGATTCTAATCAATCTGCCTCTTAGATGGTGGCAGCAGCTTGTACCTCAGTAACTTTCCATTACAATGTAGCTCAAATACACATATTCTGGGAGGGTCCATTAGCTCAATGTTGCACTTAATGTTCACACTTTCATTCTACATTTTTGTATCAGTGATTAAAATATTTCAGTTAAGCAGTCTTCCTATTTCCCTGTATTTCATATATCCACTAGGAGGAATTAAAGCAGACCCAAAAGACAAGATAGAATTTTAAGTTCTAGTAAAACACTTTCTGACAATGGCTATCAAAGATTAAACATCCTCACTGGTCCTTGAATCCTACATAACTGGAGCATAGAGTGTTTAGTTTGGGATACTGGGAAAAACTACAATTGGTAACGTTTCTCTAATTTCTACATAAGTGTGGTATCCATAATAAAGTAAAAGCCTGAAATGATTCTAAGTCTAGGATCAATCTTTTTTTTTTCTTTTTCTTTTGTAGTAGTGGTGATTGAAACTAGGGACTTCACACTGACATATGTCCCTGCCCTTTTAAAAATTATAGACAGGGTCTCACCTTACAAAAAGAGTCCTAGCCTAGCAAAAATTAAGAGTGAGAGAGTGACGTGGACAGATTTTAGCCAGAGGTACGAAATGTACAGGCCTAATCAAAGTAATTTTCTTGCCTTCTTGATAAAGCAAAAGGTCAAGTCCATGGCTCAAAATGCCAAAGGGGGACACATGTTTAAGTGTGTAAGAGGAGAAACAGCTGGGAGGAGACTCAGCATAAAACCAATGATTCATCTTGCCTAATTAATGAAAATTTATTTCATAAAAGAAAAGCAAGGATCCTTAGCTATGCATATACTTATCAACAAATCCTTCCTAAACACACATATGCATTGTAACAAGAATCATCTGGACACTTAAAACTGTACAGATCCTAACACCAGGTAACACATTAGAACTAAAAGGCAAATCATACTCTCCTAGACGTTTTTTCTTTCTGTCTTTCAAGTAGTTTGCCAGCAAAAAGAAACAAAGTGCAGCCCACCTAAATCAACAGTATATTGATGTACATTTTTCCTTTGTGTTTCTTTTTCCTTATAAGAAGGGTTTGCTATTTTAAATCTGTTACTAGGTGATACTGGCAAAGCACATTTTTTTCTCTTTTCCAAAGTCAGCCTTATACATTTTACCCTGAATTTGCTAGGCAAAATACCTGTTGCCGTGCACGTGAGAGGCACAGAATGCAAAGCTGTAATGGAGTAGTGTTGGGTCAATGACAGCACCATTTTCTGAATGTTCCATCAGTTCTGTAAGGTAGCAGAGATGTCTGTGACAGCCTCTCACACCGTAACGGGCACAGTACTCATCTAACACAAAGACTTGGCCAGGGCTAAACCATCCCTGCAAAATAAAATAAATAAGTAAGTAAGTAAATAAATAAATAAATAAATAGAGTGGGAAAGAGCGAGAGAGACATATTTTCTCCTTCTATACTAAGATTTGTGTTTCTGTTTTTTGTAGATACTTTTAGTCAATGTAAGAAGCAGGCTAAAGAGTCTTTTGATATTCATTTTGTTAGTGATATATTTCACATTATTTTCATATTTAGTGTCATCAGTTTTAGAATTGGTTTGAGACACTGGTAATCTAATACTATTCTCTCTTTACTGCCTCAGCAAGGAATGGGGAACTTGTTTCTTTTCCTCTGCTGGCATTCAAAGTCAGTCAAATTTATTCACAGGAGCTACATTTGTCAGTCACAAAGAATGATATTTGAAAACCTCAGTCTTTATATGGATTAGTTAAAAAGAGGATAAGAAAGCAGATGCTATCACTAAAACTATTTACCAAAAGCATTTTAAAAATGAACTAACAGAAAATTTATATATATATATAATTTTTTTTTGTACCAGGGATTGAACTCACGACCTCACATTTGCCAAGCAGTAATAGAAAATTTCAATAAGACTAGCAGTGGCACACATGTAGTATCTAGATATTTTTTTATTCTGTCTTTCTATGATTAATATGACAGAGTTAATTTTTACAGTACTAGTCCCTAGCCTTCCTGAAATGAAATGTTTGACTCACACATGCATACCAACCAAAGCAGCAAGAGCCTGCCTGGCTCATGCCAAAGCAGGAACAGTGGTTTATAAAATATCTTGAATTAGATTCATGTATGTAGATAATCCTGAAGTTATAAAGAGAGAAGGGAGAGGGTAGATTTTAAAAGGAAACAGGGTAAACATCAAAGAGAAGGGAAAAAAGGATAAGATGAGAAAATAAGTAAATGGGGGAAAAGAGAGAAAAGGTCTACTAGAATACTTACCACAGTGACGGTAGAAGTACTGCACTATGGGTGTTACACATATTATATCTTTACTATATTAAAGAACCCAGATATAGTCACAAAATATAAAGAAACAATTGGCTCTAAATATTAAACACATAATATATGTGGTTGTTTTGCTTGCCATATTACAGATAAATAAACTAAAGTTGAGAGATTCTTGGTTAATTATCTACCCCAGTACAAATCATTTGGCAGCTTGATTTCTACCAGAGTTATTCTGGTTCCAAACACTCTTTCTAATCACATCACATTCTTCCCCCATAGGTATAGTGGGAGACACACTGTAGCAGTCTCCTTATAGTCCATCAACAAAATCAAAACATGTGGCAGTTCAGTAACTGGCTCCTTGAAGTGGAATCCAAGAGGATGTTTGCTTTATGTGTGCTTATCCCCAGAAAGCCATTCTAGAGCTCTGCAACAATCTGTGTTACTCTCCATATAACTGCAAAATGTAAGATGTACAATTCATGTAGAATTATGACTTCATAAACAATCTGTAAATGAACTAATGAAGAATAGATGTGATTTCAGCAGTAAATTGTTAAATTTCTTCCCATCTGTTGAAGTCTTTCCAACAAGTTGGGAGAACATGCTATCTAAACAGTATATCTTAAGTTTTATATATATATACATATACATATACGTATACATATACATATACATATACATATATTTATATATATATATATATATATATATATATATATATATAACTTTAAGTTTAATAAAACTTACTGCATGTAGTTCAGTATCTAAGACACTGAAGTGTTAATAGAAAAAGACATATTCTGGCAGGAAAAATTCCAGAAGAAATATCATTTCCAATGTAAGTATCTGGTAGGGTACATATCATTCTTAGCTACAGGGTTGAGTCGCCACATGGCAAGATGTCATGTCCCTTTCAAATAAAAATTATCACTTTTATCCCAAATATTGGCTACTCTTTCAATGCATATAGGACAGCAGTTTAGTTACTTATTTCTCTTTTGTTTCTCCTCTTTTTAAGGAGTTCTGTTCTGTTTGGAAGGTCTGATGAAACTTTCCTCTGTTTTACATGATATTGTTCATTCCACTGTATTTCCCCCCCAAGTTTAAGTTCTCTTCCTAAGATGCAAAGAAGGAAATGCAATATATCAACATCTGGAGAATGTCTGTGTAGGTGTCAGTAAACACTGTAACAGAGGTTTTCTAAGTCTTTAAGGCATTCTGTTTTCACTCAGCCTTCTCTAAAAGAACTGATAGAACAGTTCAGTGTCTATTTAAGTCTATTCTCCTGTCTATTGAGTGGCACAGCAGTGGTCTCCAAGTGTATAATTTTCAAATTGGGAAGCAATTGATTGGAATCCTTTATCCTTTACTCCAACTACAGTTATTAAATGAGTCAGGAATAAAATGCTACTTGATAACAAGTATTTCTCACTTTCTAAAATCTTTTATTCTAACCTATAGTTGACCAGATAGACAGATCTGTACTCACCAAACAAGAATAAGAATCATTCAGTCTGTGATCCAAAGTCTGTCTCTGGAGTATTCTAAAAAGGAAGGCGTGGTCAAGCTTGCAAGGATTAGCAGAAATAAACTCATCCATTCCATGCTTCTGAAAACGGTCTGCATCTGCAAATTTAGAAAAAGCATGAATATAGCACAAGTGTTTTTCTAATTTAGCAATAAACAGGTATGGCTTTTGAAGAACACAAAATTTTTGCTGCATGATAACAGAAGGTTATCATCCATTTCATAGAATATGGTGCAAATAATTAAACATTATTAAAAATTACAAATCTGAGTAAAATGATAAAAATTCATCTAGAATGAGAAGTTCTGTTTTCATTCAAAGTTAATTCTAGCATCTGTCAGAGGAATAATAAAATTTTTCAATTATAAAAAATGTTGATGTATTTTAAGTATATATTTATTGAAGAAAGGACTGGAAAAGAACTCAGGTCTATTCATAAAAACACAACAGCAACAATGGCCAGAAGCTTGCTTTCCAAATGGCAAACTAGGGCAGAAATGAACACACACACAGGCTTCCGCTGGATCACTTCCAGTCTTCTTTTTGTATGGAGCTCTTAATGGGACCAACCTTAATGCAGAAATGGCAATGAATGCTCTCAAGCTTCAAGTTGGAGAGACATGAAAAAGGGAGCATCATGTTTGCGCAAATATGCAGACAAAGCGTAACGCCCCAAATGGCACTTCAATCAAAGGCCCAAACTTATTGTTCTTTACAGATTGCATTTTTCAACGCCTGGAGACCCTGCGGGTTTATCAAAAGGCAACCTTTTATGATTGCTTTCATTAATGGTATGCTTTGTCAAAGTCTTCAGTGTGATTTACTAAGCATATAGAGAAAAAGCTACCTACTACCCAAAAGGAGTGCTGGGGTGTTACGACATTAGCTCTGTTAGAAACACAGCACATATCAGGCAAGCAATCAGTTATCCAGATGAAAGTGGACTCTTCTCACAATGGTAATGCTGAAGCGCCATTGTTCCTTAAAATTCATAAACAGATCTCTTTCTGGTTACCATAAGAAAATGTAAGCTAAGTGTAGTTTCTAAAACCTACATGGTACAGTCCTTTACATTGTAAAGGAAAAGAGACAAAAGTTTATTGATTAAATCCAATTATGGAGTCAGGCTCATAATAAAACCAATATTGATCTGTGGGCATGATGCTAACATAATCAGTCACATTTAGATATTTAGCCCAGATCATATTGATCCATGTCAAGTTCAACTTTCAGCCATATTTGTGGATGGCAGAACTGTATAATTCAAGCTGAAGGGTCTTCAGAATCACATTTTAAGAAAAAGCTATAGAAACAAATGTACATCCCACATCAATGACAGATATCAAATGGTGAATAAAGCCAGTTAGCAAGAAATGACACTTTATTGATGTTATATGGTATGAGATTATGATCCACGAAGAATGTAATATATACATTCCTTTGTACTTAATAATATTCCCTTAACTGATTAAATATATTATGTGTGATTAACATTAACTGGATGAACATAAAATTAAACTGATTTTTCTGAACTGAAACATGAGAAATTTAACTTCTATATTTTATCTATGTGATAATCTTTAAAGATGAAAATTAATATATAATATGAAGTGGTATCAAATGACTAAGAGGTCAGATACTGAAAAATCCAAAGCACATACATGATAAGATTGGAATATTATTTTGTATTTAAAGAAATTTATTTTACTTCGAATCACTTCCAAGTAAAATAAAAATTAGTAAAAAATTCTTTCAGTACCATTTTTATGAAGTAATTATTGAACATCTGCTGACTTTTGCTCATTATTTTATCACAGAAGGTCATAGCAGTTAAAGGTACTGCCCAGTAGGGTTTTAACATTGGAGAACAGGATATGTAATACATTTCAGAAAAAAATATCTGTAACTATTTTTTTCTATGAAGATCTGTATAAGTAATTTTTTTTCTTTTAAAAACAATGGGCAAATAGTTTTTAAATAAAACATACAAGTTTCTAAAAAATGTGTCCGTAGCTCACTTCTGTCACTAAAATCACTGTTTTTTAATTTATAGAGTAATTTCTTTATGAAATGCAACTCCAAACCATATATTTACTAATGTGACAGATCATATACATAAATCAAAAACTGTTTCCAGCAATTCGATGGTGACAGAAATGATATTTATGATAGCAATTTAGGACACAAAATTGGCAAAGAAATTTGCTAAATTAAAAAAAAAAAAAGGATAATCTGAACCCTCTCCAGGGCAATACTTTTATGAAAGTGAAATGTTCTTAGATCTTATCTCATCTTAAAAACAAAGGTTAAAAAGACCAAGTATCTTTTTTTTCTCTTTGAGTCTGACAAACATTATTCATTCAAAATATTGGATGAAAAGATATTTTAATATTTAAATATTTTAAGATAATTAAATGACATTTAAAAATAAATACATAAACAAAATTTCTGATTTCTCTGTGTGAAAAAATCTTTGGTTTTATTTATTTATTATTGACTATGTTGCAATAAAACTTTATTTCCCAAACATGGGTATGAGAAGTAGTTTCTTGGGCTTTATTTTAAGCAAAAATAATAGTGATATACACTGGTGTTCATACTACTGAAAAATAAAACTAATGACAACACCAGCATAAAAGCCAGGAATGAAGAAATATATTAAAAATTAAGTTCATTTTATATATTTGAGTTTTACAATATGACGTTATGGGATATATAAAGAGAGTAAAATGGTTAGTTAAGTGAAGCAATTAACATATCTTATCATACACTTTTGTGATAAGAGGACAATTCATTTATTTCATAAAATTAACTAATGCAGTATAATTTTGCCATCTCTAGTTTCCTGTGTTGTTCATTAGATCTCTAGGCTTGTTCATGCTGCATAACTGTTACTTTATGTTCTGTGATCTGCATTTTCCCATTTTTTGCCCATCTTTCACTTTTAAAGTTCTTTTATGAACTAAAGTAAAGTAGGAAATCATGTATCCTAAAATAATTACAAAATATTTTAAAGTATTATTATCTGGTTTCTTATTCCTACAGAAGTATATTTTCACATCATTTTCTCTTGACATAACATTTATATTTTACTTTTAAAAAGACAGAGGCATGATCTGAGTCTAATGGAAAACATGCTTTCAGTGAATTAATAAAACTAAATAAATCTAGGATAGTAAAACTGGATTATATCAGATTATCTTCTATTAATGCTTATTAAAACATTATTATAGCAGCTAGTATTTAAATGAAAAATTATTCCTGATGTTATTAAAATGGCAAATTTCAGTTCAGTTTGTCTTTTGAAATAGTCTAAATAGTCTAAGGAAATTATCAAAACAAGCCAACAAGAAATGAGGTATTGCAATGTACTGCAATACCACCATAAAATGAGATGAATAATTTATGTACTAACTACAGGTGTGGGACATGGTAACTGAGGATGCTGATAGAGTTTCTATGGTAACAGCTGGATATACATGCTCTCGCATCTTTAGGTGGTACAGCTGCCAGATGTGCTAACAGTGGATAGAATAAAACCCAAATTGAGAAAGATTTTTATTTGCTAGAGATTTAAGAAGTTATAGAGGTTTTCTTCAAATGGAACCTGAAAAGTTAAATTTTTCATTAGGATAAGAGCAGTGGGAAGTCAAGAGAAAAAAATAAATAGATTGACATCAATTTAAATAGTTAACATTGACATGAAAAAAGCTAGTGTGTAAAATAAAGTGTGAGGACTCTGAGCGAGCTGGTCAACTCCATTATGGTAGGGAAGTCTGTCTGGTGGGGACAGAGCACGCCAGCCCTGCAGGCTCAGGAATCCAAATCCCAGGAGAGGCACTCAAGTCAAGAGTTCAGAAAATGAGACAGAAAGAAATTAATTGAATCATTTCTTTCTTTGCAACAATCACTAATTATGTAGCATTTTGTGCTGCTCTTGGTATTATAAGATACTTTGGACATTGAAAATAAAGAAAAAAAGAAGGGGTGTACTGGAAAAGAAAAGAAGGACTTTCAACAGCAATCTGAGATCACTGGGGTGTCCAGAATTTGGACTCCAGTGTGAAAAAAACTAGCCAAGAATGGGTCTCCTCTGTAGAACATCGAACAAGCTACACAGTTAATAAACTTTCTGTGCTACAATATAACTTACTGCTCTGTGTTTAGGCATCTGCTTGTAACTGAGCTTACTATTATCATACCTGATTAGATTTTTTTTCACTTTACACTCTGAGATTAACAATTTATAGCAAGTTAAAAGTGGCACAGAACTATATCTTATAATCTGAGCAACTACTTTGTTGGTAACAATATGCATTAACCATTGTTAATCTATCATCTTGTTTTGAAATTTTGTATCATTTAAAAAAAATTTTTTTTCTCTTAAAAAAAGTGTCACAGAAAAGGAAGCACTATCACTCCTATACATCTTATTAGGAAGAATTTAATGGTTTACAATTTTATGTAGGTCAGTCTGGTTAGTATATTTTTATTTTATGTATGCAGGTTTCTGCTAAACATGACAAATAGTTGAAAGATACATCATTTAGGAGTTTGTTCAAATATCAATTATGAAACCAAATAATGTCTTAGCTTCTTTTTAAGTTGGTTAAATATGGTATATGGATTCATATATCTTGTTTTCTTCAGTAAGTAATGTCACATAATATTCTCACAGGATGAGCATTTTAATAAAAACTTCATGATCTAGAATTAGAAATCAGAGAAGTATACCAGTGTTAAACATTTACCAGAAACAATATATTCAATGTAAGTAAGATTAACCCTTCTCCTATAAATTGTGATATTTAACATATAAGATCAGAGAAGTGAATTCATAAATCTAAATGTAAGTTTGAATAATTTAAACATAGTCTATTGAACATACTCATCTAAGAATTTAAAAATATTTAGCCTAAAAGCAAATACATACTGGCTTTTCTAGTTCATTTTTGATATCAATTTATTATTGGATGTCAACTACTGTGTTACATTGTACTATGTAACATACACAATTGTATTACATTAGGTATATGAATAAGAAAATGGAAAAAAAATCGCCTGTATCTGGCAGAGGCAAAGCATAACATTTGAAGAAGAAAACTTGTTTAGCAGCATAACCCGCCACCTGATTTCCTTGGAATTTCCACATATCAAGGAATAAAGGAAGTAGAAACGATGCACTTCTCAGAGAAATCTATAGATATATATTATTCTTCACATTTTAAGAAAGAACAGGTTATACTTTCATAAATTAGATTTCATACATTTATAACTTTGTTCTATTGATAGGATCAGCATACTATGTTTCAAAGGCTAGGTGTCTGAGGGATGGAGGGTGGAGGTGTAGTTCAGTGGTAGAGGCCTTAGCTTGCACAAGGCTCTGGATTCAATCTCCAGCACTACAAAACAAAACAAAATAAACTCTCTAAAAACTAGGTTTTAAGGCCCAGTATGGTGGTCTGTGCCTGTAATCCTAGTACTCTGGTGGGTGAGGTAGAAGGATCACTGCAGGTTTGAGACCAGCCTGGGCTGTATAGTGAGTTCAAGGTCACCGTACCCTACAAAATAAGTCCTTGTCTCAAAACAAGGGTGAGCATGTGCGCACACACGCACGCGCACACACACACGGTTTTAAAAAAAGGTATGAATTTACTTCAAAGACAATTTGGAATTAGAATAAATAAATTGCAACTAGTCTGCCCAATTAAACCAATCAACTGAATGTTTTAGGTGTAAATCTACCCATCTTTTTGTTTGTTTTTTGTAGTACTGGGGATTGAACCTAGGGATCTTTTCACTGAACTACACACATTCACAGTTTTTGTCTACCCTCTTACCTCCCTCCATTTTTGAGACAAAAAGCAAATCAATCAATCAATCAATCAATCAATCAATCAAACAAACAAACAAACAAACAAAAATGCTACCTTGCTATTTAAATTGCCCAGGCTGGGTTTAAGCTTGAGATCTTCCTACTTCAACTTTCCAGAGTGCTAGTGAGCCACTGTATCTGTCAGCTTTTTATTTTTTAAATCTTTTTTTTACATAGTGAAAATAACACGATTTATACAATTTAGAACGTTTCCACTTAACACATATTGACCTTTCTTTTGCAAGTTATAGCTCCTTTTATAATTATTGCTCCAGTGCCTGCATGGAGGGTATATATTAGATTGTTTCTACTTTTCTGTTGTGTTGAATAGACATTTTTGTTTTATAAATGCCATATTCTAGGTTTGGCTAGGAAATAAGAGATTGACACTGTAAACAAGATCATCATAATATTCAAATAAAATTGTAGCATATTTCCGTCCTTACTTACCTTTACCAGCTAGATATAGGTCAGCATGAAAATGAGAGAGCACATTTAAATAGGTTAGGGGCATACACTTATGTGTTTAGTACAGCCATTTATTTTATCTTTTGTTATTTTCTCAATTCTATTGATGACCACTAAAAGTTGTACTAAGAGGTGATCAAGAAAGGAGAAAAGGGAGATTCAACAGTTAAGCAAAGAACCTCAGCAATTCAAAGGTGTTCCTCAAACAGATGAGCTAGAAATTCTCCATCTGCTTTCTCCTCTCTCCTTGCTTTCTCCCTTCCCTGCCCCTTCCTTCCCTCCCGGCCTCTCTCCTCCCTATGTTAAAGAGACACTTTGCCATTAAAAACTTTACTAACAATCTGCAATATGCGATAGCTATTGCTAAAAACTAAAAACTATTTGGCTTTTTGTTAGAATAACTGTGTCTAGTTTCATGTAGTCTGATCAACACTGCCTTAATGATAAAATGTTATCAAATAGAAAAAGGTTTTGTTGGAAATTTGTTATATGGTTGTCAGAACCAACTGATTATTTAGGTCTTTTACTTCATTAATTCCATATTGTTCAGCAATGGCTTTAAGCTCTAGACTACTGATCTCAATCACTTTTCTTGCCAGAATATGCAAGGTAGATGATGCCTGTGACCTTAGTACATTCCCTGGGGACTCTTTGTACTTGTAGTATTAAGGCTGGGAATTTAGCTCAGTGGCATAAGCACCTGCCTTGCAAGCATGTGGTTGTGAGTTCAATCCCCGGTACAAAACAAAACAAAACAAAACCATACAAGACACAAGTGAAGGAGGATGCTATTGCATATAAATAACTATCACTGTAACTTGGTTCTAAACTGGGAATAATTCTCCAACTTCAATTCTGCCCCCTGAAACACCTGGCAATATGTGAAGATATGAGTGCTTTTGGTTATCAGACCCAGAGGAGTGATTGTGCTAGAGACTGTTTTGGAATCTAGTGGACAGAAGCCAGGGATGCTGCTATCATAAATCCCCTGATCCAAACCTCTGCCCCAATTATCTAGATCAAAGCATCAATAATGTTGAAGTTGAGAAGTCCTTCTCTTACTTAGAAGGAAGAATATATATATTCATTCTGAAATGATAAAAATTCAGGGAAGGGAATCTTTCTAAAAAACATCCTCAAAACACATCAGGCTATACAGATAACTGACACCTGAGAGATGGAAACACACAAGGTGAACCTTAGTGTCACCAGGTTACTGGCTAGAGAAACTGCACAGGGAACATCCCCAAGTCACAGGTTAACTGTTATAGCATCAAGAAAGTTCTTGGTCTAGAAGTGGGAGGAACTAATTTTAGACTAAATACTGCTTGGTTCCATCCAATAAAACTTAAATGTAAATCTTGAGAGAAAACAGTTTCTAAGAAACTTAACTATGCATTGCAGAGCAAAGTTCAGAACATTTTCATGAAGAAAATGAAATGAAGGCACGTTACAATCAAATTGCTCAAAATACCATCAAAAAGAAAATCTTTAAAGTAGCCAGAAGAGAACTTCAGTGTGAAGAACACACTGAAGTAGCAACATATCCATCATTGGATACACAAAATGTAAGCTAGGAGCAAAACTTGTGAAGTACAAAAGGAAAAGTATCTTTCAAAATAAAGGTAAAATACTTTTTCAAATATAGAAAAGCAGAAAGAATGAATCACCAGAAGAACTGCACTATAAAAAAATTTAAGGGAAATCCTCCAAAAAAATACGTTATCTATACAAAAGTGAAATGCAAAGGACATAGAATAAATTGTGTTGCAAGGGAACCAAACTGGAAGACTTAAATTACCTGACTAAAGGATGCATAAATGACAATAATCAACACACTATAGTAATGATATCAAGGTAGATAAACTGGTCAAAGGAAGAGAAAGGAGTTTCTGAAATCAACTTGTATACAGTCAACTGATTTTGGACAATATGCAAGGGCAATTATGTGAAAAATAGCCTTTTCAACTCCATGTGCTAGAATAACTGGATATATATTTAACATCTATGAACTGTGTACTGATGCACACCTCTCATCATACATAAAAATCAGGTTGAAGTAGATGCAAAATATGAAAGCCAAAGTGTAAAATTTCTAAAAGAAAACTATAGGAGGTGTGGTCTTGGCTTAGACAAAGCATTCTCAGATATTAACACTGAAGACACATCTATTTGAAGAAATGACACGATTGACTATCAAAATTAATTTCTCTATCAAACTATAAGCAAGCCATAGATGAAAAGAAAATGTTTGCCAATCACTCATCTGATAAGTATCTTATATTCAGAATATACAAAAGCCTCTCAAAATTCATTTAAAAAACCCAAATTACAAAATAGACAAAATATCTGTAAAGATAATTAACCAAGAAAAAGAAATGAATAGCAAAGAAGTATGTGAAAAGAGAATTTCTCCATATGGGTAGCATTCAAACAGCAAATATAATGATAAGATGCCAGGCAGCAGAAATATCAAATGTTTAGAATATATTAAAATAAAAAAAACTCCATACAGAAAATATTAAAATATTAAGTACTTAGCTTTCAGTATATTAACAGGTATTTCATATTTTATAGTATGCAATCAAAATAAATATTTAAATTAAATTTTTATAATAAAATACACTACTATTACTCCTCAAAATACTTCCTTTTGCTTCAAAAACACTTATCACAACATTCTGAGCAGCAGTAATTTCCTAATCATGATGCAAGGAATTCAGAGGTGTCTGGAGCTGAGGGAAGGAGGATGCAGACTACATGGTTCATGTTACCAGATGTCTTGGCAGGTCCTTGGGTCATTCACACCAGCACACAAGTGAAACCCTATGCCCTAGATCAGTGATGATGAACCTCTGAGGCTTTCAATGATAGCCCACTGTGGCATGCATGCCATAGGTTTACCACCACTGTTCAGTCATTTTGGAATAAGACTAGTTTTGAACTGTTATATTCAATGATATCACAGTTTTATGTCATGGAAATTAATTTACTTGATGAAATGGAAAAAGAAGAGATTAGAATCTTGTACTGGCTGAGTTTAATCTGTAACTGAGTTACTATGAATTGATGAGATTAAGTTTTTCAGAAACATTAGAAACAGAAATTCACAATGGTCACATATAGAGATATAAAATTACCCTACTTTACACCATTGTTCTGATGGAAATTCTTACCTACTGTGTCATTCTTGGTCATATATAAGGCTAAGGTAGTGAGGGGAAGGTAGAAATGAGAACCTATACCATAATACACTTCAATTTTATCTTTAAAGGTGACTATGACACCAATTTTAACATAGCAATAATTTTTACAACCAATTTAAAATGTTTAACTTGTTACATCCCTAAATCATCTCAAAAATTTGTCTCAAGTGAATTAAAATAACCTGCAAATATGGTTTGTGGTTTCTCAAAGGAAATACAGAAAAATCTCCTGTTTCACATTTAATTATTTGGTTTAATGTGCCTTTAAGATGCTCAGATGTGATACTGAGAGGTGTCTATAAAGTGATTTGATACATGAAAAGTAAAAGAAGAAAATAATGCATGTCAAGATGTTACTGCCCTTGAGAAAAATCTTGACAATAAAACACCACAACTTGAGTTTAAAGATAAAGACAAACTTATTTACTACAGATAAGCAAAGCCAGAGTAGTTTCCTAAGGCAGCACAGAAAGTTAAGACACTTGGTTTATTGTTTATTAAAGCTATGTCTGAGATTTTTTTGCCATTATTACATAATTTGCTATTCATCACCAGTAAATCAGACTGAAAAATATAGGTGATTTAATGATTTAAATTAGCATACAGAAAGGGACAAAATGTTAAGGTACTTGAAAAAAGTAAGTTGGGAGTACCAACCGGGCGGAGTCTCTCCTTGGAGAGCGCAGGCATCTTCCAGGCCTCCCTGAAGAGTCGCCAGGGTAGAGAAAGATATTGAGGAGCTCTGGAGTGGTGGAGAGGTAGGCTGCCCTCAACCACCACTGAGGGCCTGCCCTGCCACCAGGAACTCGGCGCAAGCTGGCCTACGGGGAAGGCTGCACAGAACCTCCACCATGGGCCCACCCTGCCACCAGGAACTCAGCTCAAGCCTGCCTCAGGGGTGGGCTGCCCAGAACCTCCCCCGAGGGCCCATCCTGCCACCTGGAATATCAGAAAATCTCAGCCCGCTCCAGTTAGTGTGAGAAAACTTGGAACTTTGCTCCCAGGTGGTGAACCTTGGACTACAGCAGATTGCTGTATCAGTGTGGTGAGTATAGCCCTGAAATAGAGGTGTAGAGGGGATAAAGAGGGCCAGTAGTAAAACCCCCTCCAACTAATTGTAAGACTTTGGTGTGTCTGAAAAGAGTGTGTGTGATCTTCTCCTACACATAGAAAACATCAGGCAGAGTGAAAATGGCAAAACAAAAAAGCAAAATGCAGTCTCAAACATATAGTTCACCAGAAGCAAGTATAGGAGACATTGAAATAGAGGACCCCAGAAGTAACAAACCAGGAATCTCTGAAAAGATAGCAAATGAAATAAAAAAAATGATTGCATCAGGCTACAGAGGAAATCAAATTAGAAGTAGTCTCTCATGTAAAGATAGAAATAACAACTATAGTAAAGGAGTTGTTGAATACAGCTAAAGAAGAACTAGAGAAAAAAGTATATGAGCATGGGAAACTGATGGAAACTTGAAATGAACAACATAGAAAACAAGCAGAATTCATGAAACAAACTCAAAAAGACATCCAAGAAACAAAAAATTCTATTGAAAGCATGCAAAACCGCCTAAAGGAAGCTGAGGATAGGATTTTGGACCTTGAGGACAGGACCTCAGGTGTGTGATCAGGAAAGGATGGAACTTTTAAAAATAACAAAGCAGCATGAAATGACAATCCAGAAGCTTCATGATGATTCCAAGAGCAACAATATAAGAATAATGGGCATTAGCAAAGATACAGGAGTGCAGGCAAATGACATACTTAAAGTATTTACAGAAACAATAGCAGAAAATTTCCCAAACATGGGGAAAGAATCTGATATGCAGATAAGTGAGGCATATAGAACACCAAACAGTCACAAGCAAAATAAATCCACACCCAGACACATAATAATTAAGATCTCAGACATACAGCATAAAAACAGAATACTAAATGCTGTCAGAGAAAAGACACAACTCACCTATCAAGGAAAGCCCATTAGAATCACAGCAGACTTTTCAGCACAAACTCTCAAGTCAAGAAGAGCTTGGAGTGAGGTATTTCAAGCCCTGAAAGAAAACAACCTTCAACCCAGACTGATGTAGCCAGCAAAACTTTCATTCAAATTTAATGGAGAAACAAGATACTTCCATGACAAATAACAACTGAAGGAATTCATGTCCACCAAACCAACCCCAGAAAGAGTACTGAAAGACATACTAGACAAAGATAAAAATGACCACAATCCCCAAAACAACAACAGAAAGAAACCACCAGGTAGGATAAGCAAATAAACAAGAGGAAAAGCAAAATGAAACAACTGGAACATAACATGGCAAAGTCGAGCCAGTACATATCAGTGATATCCATAAATATAAATGGCCTCAATTCACCTATACTAAGAAATAGATTGACAGAATGGATCAAGGAACAGGACCTACAATATGCTGTATACAAGAAACACATCTGAACCAAAATGAAATTCATAGATCAAAAGTCAAAGGATGGAAAACAGTATTCCATGCAACAGGAACCCAGAAAAAAGCAGGGGTAGCTATTCTATTTGCAGACAATGTGAACTTCAAACCTAAAATGATTAAAAGAGATAGAGAAGGTCACCACATACTTGTTAGTGGTAAAATTCAAGATGAAGAACTAACAATTATAAATGTATATGCACCAAATACAGGAGCAACAAACTATATAAGATAGATACTTATGGACATGAAAAACCAAACACACAAGAACACAATTATAAGAGGAGATCTTAACAGCCCACTGTTACAAAGAGATAGATCAACTAGACAAAAAGTCAGCAAAGAAATAACAGAATTGAATCATACCTGTGAGCAACTGGACTTAGTAGATGTTTACAGAGTGTTCTACCCAAGCACATCAGAATACACATTCTTCTCAGCTGCACATGGGACACTCTCCAAAATAGACCATATATTATCCCATAAAACATTATTAAGTAAATGCAAAGGTAATGAAATCATACCATGCATAATATCTGACCATAGTGCACTGAAATTGGAAATTAATGGCAAAAAAATTGTAAAACCTGCATAAATACATGCAAATTAAATAACAGCCTTTTGAGCAACCAGTGGGCTACAGATGAAATTAAAGAAGAAATAAAACAATACCTACAATTCAATGAAAATATAGAAACAACATACTGTAATCTGTGAGATGCAATGAAAGCCGTCTTAAGAGGGAAATATATAGCAATAAACTGTCATATCAAGAAACAAGGAGCACAAATAAACAACCTAATGCTCCATCTCAAGCATCTAGAAAAAGAAGAGCAAGCTAAACCCAAAGCTCATAGAAGAGAGGAAATTGTAAAGATTAGAGCAGAAATCAATGCAATTGAAACTAAAAAAACAATACAAAGAATTGATGAATCAAAAAGCTGGTTTTTTGAGAGAATAAACAAAATTGACAAACCCCTAGCTAACCTTATCAAAAGAAAAAAAGAAAAAACCCAAATTCATGCAATAAGAACTGAAAAGGGACAAATTACTACAGATCCCATGGAAACTCAAAAGATCATGAATACCTACTTTGAAAATCTCTACTCACATAGAGTGGAAAACACAGAGGAAATGGACAGATTTCTAGAAACATATGAACTACCAAAGCTCAACCAAGAAGATATAGCAGTGTTGAACAACCCAATATCAGCTATTGAAATTGAAAATGTAATTAAAAATTTACCAACAAAGAAAAGCCCAGGTCCCGATGGATTCACAGCTGAATTCTACAAGAAATTTAGAGAAGATTTGATGCCAGTACTCCTTAAACTCTTCAATGAAATTGAGAAAAAAGCAATCCTCCCTAAATCATTCCTGGAGGCAAGTATTACTCT
>PVLA01011461.1:0-52927 GCA_004027455.1 Hydrochoerus hydrochaeris | reverse complement strand
GGCTGTTAAGATCTCCTGTTATAATTGTGTTCTTGTGTATTTGGTTTTTCATGTCCATTAGTATCTGTCTTATATAGTTGGGTGCTCCTGTATTTGGTGCATATATATTTATAATTGTTAGTTCTTCCTCTTGAATTTTACCACTAACAAGTATGTAGTGACCTTCTCTATCTCTTTTAATCATTTTAGGTTTGAAGTTTACATTGTCTGCAAATAGAATAGCTACCCCTGCTTTTTTCTGGGTGTCTGTTGCATGCAATACTGTATTCCATCCTTTGACTTTTAATCTATGAGTTTCCTTCTGGGTCAGATGTGTTTCTTGTATACAGCATATTGTGGGGTCTTGTTTCTTGATCCATTCTGTCAATCTTTTTCTTTTTATATGTGAATTGAGGCCATTTATATTTATGGATATCACTGATATGTACTGGCTCGACTTTGCCATGTTATGTTCCAGTTGTTTCTTTCTGCTTTTCCTCTTATTTAATTGCTTATCCTACCTGGTGGTTTCTTTCTGTTGTTGTTTTGGGGATTGTGGTCTTTTTTGTCTTTGTCTAGTATGTCTTTCAATACTTTTTCTAGGGTTGGTTTTGTGGTCATGTATTTCTTCAGTTGTTCTTTGTCATGAAAGTATCTTGTTTCTCCATTAAATTTGAAAGAAAACTTTGCTGGGTACATCAGTCTGGGTTGAAGGTTGTTTTCTTTCAGGGCTTGAAATACCTTACTCCAAGCTCTTCTTGACTTGAGGGTTTGTGCTGAGAAGTCTGTCATGATTCTAATGGGCTTTCTTTGATTGGTGAGTTGTGTCTTCTCTGACAGCTTTTAGTATTCTGTTTTTATGCTGTATGTCTGAGATCTTAATTATTATGTGTCTGGGTGTGGATTTATGTTGTTTGTGACTGTTTGGTGTTTTATATGCCTCACTTATCTGCATATCAGATTCTTTTCCCATGTTTGGGAAATTTTCTGCTATTATTTCTGTAAATACCTTACGTATGTCATTTGCCTGGACTCCTATATCTTTGCTAATGCCCATTATTCTTATATTGTTGCTCTTGACATCATCATGAAGCTTCTGGATTATCATTTCATGCTGCTTTGTTATTTTTAAAAGTTCTATCCTTTTCTGATCACTAAATGTGATCCTGTTCTCAAGGTCCATAATCCTATCCTCAACTTCCTTTAGGCAGTTTTGCATGTTTTCAATAGAATTTTTTGTTTCTTGGATGTCTCTTTGAGTTTGTTCCATGAATTCTGCTTGGTTTCTGTATTGTTCATTCAAAGTTTCAATCAGTTTCCCATGCTCATGTAGTTTTTTGTCTAGTTTTTCTTTAGCTGCATTCAACAACTCTTTTACTAAAGTTGTTATTTCTGTCTTTACATGGGAGACTACTTCTAATTTGATTTCCTCTATAGCCTGATGCAGTTGTTTTTTTATTTCACTCACTATCTTTTCAGAGATTCCTGATGTGTTACTTTTGGGGTCCTCTATTTCAATGTCTCCTATACTTGTTTCTGGTGAACTATATGTTTGAGACTGCATTTTGATTTTTGTTTTGTCATCTTCACTCTGCCTGGTGTTTTCTATGTGTAGAAGGGGATCACACACACTCTTTTCAGAAACACCAAAGTCTTACAGTTAGTTGGGGGGGATTTACTACTGGCCCTATTTTTCCCCTGTACACCTCTGTTTTAGGGGTATACTCACCACACTGATATAGCCAATCCACTGTAGTCCAAGGTTTGCCACCTGGAAGCAAAGTTTCAAATTTTTTCACACTAAATGGAGCCCGCTGAGATCTTCTGATGATCCAGGTGGCAGGGCAGGCCCCCAGGGGAAGTTCCTGGAAGCCTACCCCTGAGGCGGGCTTGTGCTGAGTTCCTGGTGTCAGGGCGGGCCCTCGGTGGTGATCCAGTTAGCTGCACTATGATCTCTGGTCTGTAAAAGAGCCCTTGAATGGAATTTTCTCAATGAACTGTGCTACAAAAACTGAATATCCTTACATAGTAGATAAACCTTTTTCCATATATCAAAATATCTATAAAATTAATCTTATGAATTATACATTTAAATCTGAAGCTTTAAAACTATACAACTACTAGAATGTAACAGCACTAGAATGAAACAAATAGGAAAAATAGAACTATAACTCTCCTGCTGAAAATAAAATATTGAGAAGATTTATTTTTGTCAAATTCAGAACTTTTGCTCTTTAAAGCACCTTAAGAAAATAAAAAGGACAATATATAGACCAGAAAAAATCATTTTCAAAGACAGATTTGATATATTGTGATTAAAAAAAGAATTCTTAAGACTTAATTATCACCAGAAAAATCAGTATACAATAGGCAAAAAATTTGCACTCAGAATGTTTATTAGATTTAGAAAGTGAGATATTCATTTTTTATTAGATGCAACAATTATACCACTCCAAAGATGATAGTTTAAAGAGAAAGAGCAGTTTGAAAAATGTACAATAGTATTTGTCATTAAATAAATGAATGCAAATTATAACAGGGGATCCTTCAATATATATATATATATATATATATATATATATATATATATATAATCATTGTCTTAGTGAATCTGTTTTATCACTTGTGCACATTTTTTAAGCCATATCACATATCCAACTTTCTGGCAGCAGCCTCCCCACGCTGAGAATGGAAATAGCCCCCTGGCAAGAACAGTACCCTTGGGAGAAGAGGACACCAGCAGTACTCCCATGAGACACCAGAAAAACAAGACTGACAGCTAAACTCTTTCCTGACCTCGACAAAATGCAATATGCATGCACTCCTCTTGACTTCTGAATTTTATCTTTTTTTTTCTATAATTTTATATCTGTTGTCAGTAGGAAAAAGGCAGATGCCTAGACTTGCTGTCTCATACTTGTGGCTAAACTGAAAATAAATTCCTTCTTGCATGACCCATTTCTTGCTCTGTTACTTGAACTCTTAAAGTAATGAGACCCTATTAGTTAAAACTGGTAGGGATACCACAAGGAAGTAACACAACCAACCTATTCAGGTTTTTTGAATTTTTGAAGGACAAAACTGTTAGGTAAGTTTTGTTTGCTTGTTTGTTTAGTAGAGCATATGAAATTCTTATTTGACACAATAATTCTACTATCTATATTTCTTCCCAAAACATTTCCTCAAATATAGATAATGTGACAGGAGAAAAATAGCTCCCACATTGCTAGATGTCAGATGTGTAAGATTTTGTTCCTGGAATATTAAGGAATAAATTCCAAGAGACAAAGTGGTTAACAGTGTGAAAAGTTCATTATGAGAAAGCTCTCCAGAGGCAGACGAGGTCCCCAGAGGGATTACCATACAGGGTAATCTTTAGAGAGCCAAATTATGTGGTGGGTTCAATACAGTTCAATCTATAATCAACAAATAAGATTACAAGTATAGTTCCTTAGCTAGTACTGGTTTACAGGGAAGCAATCTAAGTGGCAAGGATCTGTGGCCAGCATCATGGACTGACTATAGCTTATGTAACATTCCAAAGCACCCAAGGCATTTTTTAGGAAAGGATGGGTCCAGGAGTTCTGCCTTCCCATCTGGATATCTGCTGTCCATCTGGATTTACCAGACCAGATGTTGCTAATTGCAGTATAATACTGAGTTGCTGTTTAATGGGAGGGAGGCAAGCAGGTTTGGTCATTGTGTCTTCAGCCCCAGTTTTGCTTGAGTAATTTTTTCTTAAGTGAAAAATAGCTAGATATTGAATTCTAAAACTATATTTTAAGGGATGCTGGTATATCTCATGGATTCTCTTGAATGTAGGCTAGCAAAAATTGATATTAAATTAATAGTTTATCTTAGAAGAATGACAGATAAGTTGTCCATATTTACATATTTACATGTGGCTAGAGAAAACATTTCTTGCCTTGATAACAAAACGTGTATTAACTCTTATTATGTATAATGTATAAAGAAAATATCTAAAATTGCTATTTGAAAAAAGGAAGATGTAATAAAAATGATATATTGTAATTTTGATAATAAAATTGGTTTCAGATTTCAAGTGACATGTATTAAATAAGAGCATAAAATTTTATTATTTTTATTATTATTATTATTATTTATCATCTCCTAAGGAATAATAGTTTTCTGGCTTCAGCTGCCAGAATACTGTTTCCTGTGCACACTCTCAGGGTCATTAACCTCCAAGTACCCAAAAAATAAAATTAACTTGCATTGAAATGAAAACACATATCATAAATAAACTATGCAATTTTTACTATCATTTGAATAATGACTTGATTGCAGTTGTCTGCATAATATACTAGCTACATGTTTGGTGAAACAGTCTGTATCTCTTACTTTTATTGAAGTTGTCTTAGTGAAATAGAAACTGCACAAAATGCTTGCTATAATCAAAGAATTAATTAAGTTTAATTGAAAGTCTGGGTACAAGGAATTGTTTCATGATAGAGAACCACAAAACAGACAGGAAAAAAAATAACCAATTTTACTTATTTCACTATAACTGAAATCTAAAATGAAAGCACTTGAAAACCTATTTACATTTTCTTTGTTTATTATCTAGAAATGAATCTACTGAATAGAATGCGGATAAATTGGTTCATGTTGTTTCATACATGAAAGGAATTAAATGTACATTTTCTCTTCATATCTAACTGAAATAATACTTAAGAGATTTATGCCTAGTTTTTCTAACCATTAAATGTATGGACATTTGGCTACAATGAGCTTATAAAGCACTTAAAAGTAACTGAAAGAAATTATCAAAATAAAAATGCCATAAATTGCTTTGATATTTTTATGGAGTTTGTTTTGATTTTATTTTGTTTTGTTTTGTTTTATTTTATTTTATGTTATTATACTCTTGCTGTATTATTTCAACCTAGAAACTATGTTTAACCTTTGTCATAAATTACTGAAATGTAAGGGATGTAATTCATTCTTTGTGATCCAATATTTGTAGAGTTCTTTACATATCTGGGCACTTTGCTAGTGATTGCTAATAGAGAATGTCCAAGTACTTCAGAAGTGGGACAGACCTAAATCTAAGGCATTAAAATATATGGGGTTTCCACAAAATATCATCAAAAGACAATCTACTGGTAGAGATAGATTTTGTGAACAACATGATGGTAATATTTCAAATAACATTTAAATCAAAATTTAGAGGGAAAATGAGTAAATGAAGAGAGTAAACATGGTCTACGGAAATGGCTACTATTAGCAAGAAAATCACGACTGTTAATTGTGATAGTTTACTTGAATAGATTAAGCCAGGCTCAGGATATTAGTCAAGCCCACTTCTGTGCATGTCTGCAGGGGATTTCCACATATGAACAGGACACAGGCCTGCAAACTGAGGGATAATGGCTCACCGTGACAGTAGGGGGTATAAACCCAATACTTTAGCACTGTGGGCAGAACGGAAGAGGAAGAAGCAGGGATCTGCTTGCACTCAGTGTCCACTCTGCTAAAATAAGTGCATCTTTTGCTACTGTTATTGCCTGTGGATGTCAGATGCCAGCTTTCTTAGTCTTTCAACATGGACTGGCACTTGTGACTCACCAGGAAACTTCCAGACCTTTCTTCATGGACTGGTGCTTTACCCTCAATCTCTTATGTTCATCTTCTTGGATGCAGTAGACACTGGACTCTCTGGCTCGTTGTGTGCAACTGGCTATTGACTGTGGGCTATCCTGTCCCAAATCTTGTAAGTTTATCTAGTCCCTTTGCATAAATATGGATGCCTGTATTTATATCCCATACACATTTCCCCTGTTGATTCTGTTCCCCTTTAGGACCCTAACTGATACGTATATCAAGGGGAAGAGGTATGATGTGTCCAAAAAATTACAATAATATTTTGCCTTGAACATTTGTGAGGCAGGCAGGGTCTGTACAGTTGGGAGATGGAGCAACTTATGGCCAGATTGTGCTGACAATTAGGAAACCCAGCTTTGATCACATTTACATAGTCATTCTAAAGTATATTGATATTTTAATGTTAGAAAGATCACAGATGACTTCCTGGTGAATGGGTTAGAAAGAGGCAAGCCTAGAACATGGGGTATCCATTAAGGAATTACTAAAACAATTTTGGGCAGTCTGATGAGGAAGAGAAGACACACGGAAGAGAGGTAGAAACGTAGATTTAATATATATTTAAGAAAGATATCTAACAGGAATTAGTGAGAGTATAGATTAATTGTAAACCATAAAGATAATTCCCATTGGAAAGTTGTATGAACTGCTAATATATAAGAGAAATTGATCTTACCATGTGCAGTTGATTTTCAACTTAGCAATCAGTGAAAACGTCTGTTAACCTATGGCATGGTTGACCCGTTTATCCTTTCTTAGACAGTTGTGTCTTGTGGTGCACCCTCGTTCTTGTTTTCTAATAGCTTTTCAGCTGTCTCCCATCCCCTCCCCACTCCACCCTGTGCCACCTACCTGTGCACTAACTGGTCCATGAAGGTGCTTCTATAACTAGCTTGCTCTTGGTACACTCTCCCTCCCTGGGTGACTTTGCTCATTTACACAGCGAACCAAATTAATAATTAGAAAAATATACTTTATTGTGTCTTTTGACTCTTTTGTCCTTTGTATCTTTTGACGCATTGTGTTTTGTGTCTCTTTTTCACCCATGCATTTCAAAGCTTCTTCTGTCTCCTTTTGATATAAATTTGTCAGAATAAAAATTATTGGCCCACATATACATACATGTATATTTTTTCTGCTTTGTCCTGTCTAAAGGATCTGCAGGTTTGACAGTGGTACTTCATTGAATGAATTAGGAAATTCTTCTTGTTATTTGTAAGGTGTGAATTTTATCCAGAAGGGAAAGTTAATTCATTATTTCTTGGTTTACTGATTAGGTGGAGTGTGATAATTTACCCAAAAGAGGGCATTTCTTGCTTTAGAAAGGTTGAAAACTTTTAAAACACAGAGCTCTGCAACATTTAACTGTTTGAAAATGTATGTGAATCTATGAAGAAACCTTAAATAAAGCAAAGTTTTTACTTAATGTTCCTCTAGTTTTCTTTTCTTTATTGAAATTACTTTGTTTTGAATGCAGCATCATATAATTGGAACTGAAAGCAATGCTTTATTTAACAGGAATACAGTGAATTGAATAAGGTAATATTTTCCAAATCACAATTAAAATTGTCCTATCATAGACATCTAATATTTCATACATAATTTGATCCTTTTTAATGCTGATTAATCACAATTATTTTCTAATTAATAAAAACATGTTTATTTTGTTCAGTTACTTGCAATCTGATGACTTTCTTTTGTTGCAAAATTCTAAACATTTTGGTAAGGCTAGAGCAAAAGAACCATTTGATGTTTTGTTGTTCTTTTATTTCCTTTCAGGAAGTACCTTTTGTATATTCATAATTTAATATTATAATATTTGCTTATGAATAAGATTATAAGATAGTGTTACTTATGAAGGCAAGAAACATGAAAGTAGAGAAAACACGGATTTAGAAATAAATGATTGTTATCAGAGCCAAACAAAAGAGAAATGGAATAGGTAATAAAGCAGCTACTAAGAATAGTAATAAAAATGTTTATTGGGATTCAGCCAGTAAGGTTGATCTTGTGAAAAGATGGGGTCAGAGGGATTTCCCTTCTCACTCACCCCAAACAGCAAAGGGCTGGAGAGGTGTGTGTGTAGACTCTATTCAAATGCGGTTATAATGGTCTTTAACATAGGGGTTAGATGCAGCCATACACTCTTTTTAAACTTTGAAGATAACAATATGCAATACATTAACCATTGTTGATCTCCTATTATTTTGTTTTGAAATTCTGTACCATTGTTTTTAATTGCTTTCTATTTAAAATAAAATTTTCCATGTTACTTTCAACTATACTATTTTTTGTTTTGAGACTGCATAAACTTTTAGTCATGATACAATTAAGCGTCACCCATTTCAGTTAGATATTGACATTTTCACTTGTTTACAAAGTTATTTTATACTCTGTAAGTAGATAAATATACCTCAGTATGTTCCTCAATTTCCTCATTGATGTACTTACTTTCTTTATATTTAAACAATCTACTTATAATTTAATGTGCTTGATAATAGCAAGCAGTACAAATACTTTTTTTAGCATGTATAATAAATTCCTTTTATTTTCCAATGATTTTAAATATTACATTTATGTTTCATAAAATCTCCATGTATTCTGTTACATCACATAAATAATGCATATATATGTATATATGATGTTGTTATTGGTTTATATTTTTCATTCTCCTGCCCCTAAATCCTTATTCAGGATTAATTCTTTGAATTTAAAATAGTCTTCAATATTTCTTTCTATATATAGTTAATAATGACAAGTATGATTTCTCATAGGAAATTTAGATTTAGTTTCTCAATTTGCATGTACAGAACTAGAGAAAGACAATTTTGCAAAGCAGGAGGACTTAAAATAGCAGGTTTCAAACTATGTTACAAAGTAATCCAGGCAAAAACAGCATGGTATTGGAACAAAACCAAACGTGTGCATCAGTGGAGTAGGACAGGTGATACAGAATCATGCCTAGGTGCATACAACTATTTGATCTTTGACAAAGGAGCCAAAAGCCTGTGGTGGAGGAAAGCTGGTCTATTCAGCAGTGGTCCTGAGAAAACAGATTATCTGTTTGCAGAAGGTTGAAACTTGATCCACGTCTTTCACCATGTGCTGAATTAAAATCTAAGTGGATCAAAGATCTAAGCATTAAAACAGAAACATCAAACCTAGGTATAGAAAAGGATTTTCTCAGTCACACAAGAAATGACAGCAAGAATCAACAAATGGGATTAGATCACACTAAAACTCTTCCATACAGCCAAAGTAGCAATTAGTAGCATGAAGAAACTATCATAGAATGGGCTAAAATTTGCCAGTTCACTTTCTATAGCTACTATTTATATAACATCTGCCACGTTTATTGCCCTGTTACTAGGGTTTTCTCTCCATTCCTTCATTTTTTGGTTGCATTTCAAGAATCCTTCATTTTGTTTTCTAGAATATTTATTTTGGAGGTTCATCTATAGGTTTATGTGTTTGTCTGCCTGTCTGTCTAGTCAACCTATCTGTCTATCCTTTCATTTATCATCATATACCTATCCATCTATTTATAATTATATCCAGGAACTTGTGTTTTCTTTTGGTTAAATTTTCATTATCTTCCCTTTTAATTGATAAAATGTCACCTTTGAGATATTCATTTTGATTTTTATTTACTAGTTTTTCTTTTAACTTCCCCTCTTTTGATAATATAAAGTTCTCTAGCATTGATTCATTGTGTGAAATTGAAACTGCACACTTGTGTAGTAGTAACCTTTAATCTGATTTATTATCTAGGTAAATGAAAACTTTGCCTTGTATTTTGTTTTCCTTTCCCCATTCATTTTGTAGTAATCAATCCCAGTCTGTGAGCTGTGCTTCAAGCAATTGTTTGAATCACTCTTCACATTTGCCGCCCATAGGTAGAAATTCTGGATGCCAGAATTTCTATTCTCTGTATTCACTTTTGAGGTTTAATGCTCAGGTTTCTATTTGGTGATTGACCTATATTTGTTTCTTTGTTTTTGAAAAGTTTAATCAATCTAGTTATATTCCAATTGTCTTATTGTATCTCTGAGATAAATACTGATTTTTAGATACATCTTTCATTACCTGACAAACTGATGTAAAAATGCGTTGAGTATAGCATAGATTAAGAGAATGAGACAAGCTAAATAAGATTTTTATCATATTATAAAACAAAGTCCATTAGTGTTCAGTAAGATTTGAGTCTTGCTACCCCTGTAGGTAGACATTTCTAAAAGAAAGTCTGGAACTGCTCATCAGAGAATTCAAATGTAAAATTCGTGATTTATTAAGATGTCAGCACATAATGCTCAGTATGTATTTTGTTTGTTAGTGGCAGCAGGAAGCCTAATTGATTTTAAGAATAATTTCTTTATTGTGTAAGCGAATTTTGAATCTGGGTCACTTGTCTTTATCTCGAAATGTTTGATTAATTTTATGGAGAAAAGCCTCTCAATTAAAATAGTCATTCTAAATTTTTAAATATTAGATTTAAAATATTCATTTCTTAAATGACATAGTTAATGTCTCTTCATTATGTTAATAACATTTTTTCTTCCCCAAAAATGTTTCAATTCTCTCATAGGTGTAAATTCAAACAAGCAATACAGGAAAATGTTCAATTTTTTGTAATAAGGCAGCTATTTTGTAAAAACATTCTGACAGAACATAAGTATGCATTCAATGCATACTGTGTGTTTAATTTGGCAGGTAGTAATTGCATTTTTAAATTTGGGATCTTACCAGAATACATGATGACAAGAATAATATTCCAAAGCCTTCTTCATATAACTGAGCAACTTAAAATACCCTATTATATGAATTGTCATTTGATTAAAAAATCTTTGAATATTTTAAAGATGGAAAATTGCAATAAAAGTATATGACAAAGAATCAATTTAAAGCACTATGAATTGTAAGATAACATAAAATAGTAGGGAGAATTTTTGGCTTTAGAGCTGAAGTAGAGGCAATATAAAGATTTGTAAGAAAGTGTTGCATATTAATAATAATAGATAAATTATCTAAAATATCATTGTACTTTAATTATTACATTTTCTATTCCAAAAACAGTAATCATACCTTCTGTGTGAATGTGCTTTCTCTCTGCTATTTTTGGGGAATCAGTTCTATATCTTTAATTCTACAATTTAAAAAAGGTTTTCCTTACTTGATTCATATTTTTATTTAAATATAATTGTGTTAGAGGATCTATATTATAAAATTGAAACAGTGCAGTACCATGCATCATAACAAACATAAAGTAACACTAAAGCAATACAATTTTGCTAAAATGAACATTGTTAAAATGAAAATATGAGAAATAATATTAAATGTTATTAATTTCAGAAATTTACAAATAAAGACATATTTCTTTGGTAGAAATAATGGCATATTTTATTACAATCCATAAAATGGCAATTGTTTACACTGCTATATAAAAAAAAACTTTCATTATCATGAACAACATTCCTTTTTGCATTTGATTGCATTAAACATCAATAATCCCAGTGTATTTTGGAAGTGATTTTCAAAATAAAATCTTATTAACGGGCTTTTAAAATTGTTTAAGAACATTTCATGCTTTAAATGACTTAAATAAGTTCTATTCTATGGATAACTGAAAAGAATATTTATAATCTGGACTTTTCACAATGTCAGCTAATTTGGCAGTTCTTCAAATGTCTTCATTGTGATGGAAAACATAAAAAAAATCCTGCTTGTGACACATTGTCATGTGGCCTAGAAAATAAAAACTCTTTTATGATTAATTTTAAGCATCACTTAAAAAAGCATATTAGTTTTAAAATATATTTCTATTCAATGTACATCATGCAATGATTTGAAAAGGCAACCCAAGCTTAGGCTGACCTAAGTAACTGACGTGTTCTTCCAGAAATTGCTAGAGCTCATGTCATGATCCACACAAAAAGAGCTAGTCATCTTAATTTGCAAATCAAAACCATTTCACATGAAAAAAAAATTACCTGAGCTTTCATCTTCAGAGGGTCAACTATAGTAATTCAGTCTCAACTCAAACATATTTAACAATTCTGCAATTCCAAGAAGCATTTCTAGTATGTTTATACATATCAGTGGTTAAAAATTGTACTGTTAACATTTTACAGGGCTTAGGATGTCGCCAAACTGCAGAGTACTTGCTGAGGTTGTGTACTGTTGTTGGCTGATTCCTGATACCATGCATCCAAAACAAAAACAACAGTTTTTAGAGTTTGATATATGTGCAAATGCTTTTTCCTTATTTAAATGGCAATTGCTCAGATGCATTACTTCCAGATACTGTTATATTGGGCCCTTCAAACATATGTCATCTCATGTGAATGACTTGCAAAAATGAGCTGAATGAAATGTTTTATGAACAATATAAAAATATAAACAAATTTGGTAACTGGTATGTATAATCACTTTGGCTTAATCTATTTGCTTTGTCATATTTTAGATTTTTTTATCACCGTATTGGCAAGTATTTATTTTGAAATAATAATCTGTTTCATAAATATATCATCATCCACTATTTTCTTTTCATCATTTATTAGATCATTCATTTATTTGCATCAATTATTTGGTAAAAACTTGCTTATAGTTTCAACATTTCTGCTGTTTAAAATTAAAAGGACATATTTCAGAACTTTGAACTTTCATTGTCAGTTATACTGCGTGTTCCATTTCTGTGACATTATATGTCTATATCCCACATTAAAACATGTGCTGGATTTCTCAAAGTGTTCTTCATATGTTGTCTGACGTCAAAGTTCAATAATGTAACAGTTTGTAAACAAGTTCAAAGAAAGATTTTACTGTTCACTAGTCCATATAAATTCAAATTTTGAAGCTTCTGCTCTTGTCAAATACACTGGTGAGATTTTTGCAATCGATTCTTTCATAAAATGACAGATATACTGTTAATACCATCCTTATATCTAAATATCTCAAATTGATTTAGTCACAATTCACATTAATTTTCCATAGTAACTGTGGTTATTTCAAGTTTTAAAATTATTTTAAAAGCACGGGAACATCTAATTGAATATCCAAATTATGTGACAAACAAATCTGGCAACATAAAGTCATCATTTCAAGGATATAGCACAGTAATATACATGGAATTTTAGTAGAACATGAATTCATGTTATTGTATATTTTACATCATGAATATTATTATATAGAAGCATATATTTATTGTTATATGCTCTGTTTATGTCCTGAAGTTCACCTGTCAGAATGTGGAAAAGTGAACTTTCTATCGCTTAACATCTGGGAAACACTTCTTAAAACGGCCTCCTGTGACAGACAGAACCAAATTCAAGAAATGATGACGACAAACAGAAACTGTATAAAATCAGAGCAGGCCAAATATCTATTCTTTTATGATCACAAATGTTGAGTTTGACTAATTCTCCTCTAACATATGCAGATTTGAAACATAAATGTATTTGATATGAGGTGAAGTTTTAATGATAATCACAGTAATATGGCAGGTCATGGACATTCCTGCTCAAACAGCTGGGAGCACAGACAGAAGCGTTAGGGAAAACTTTGCTGCTGTTGGCAAACTCTGCTTGGGGTGATGAATCTGAAGACAATCTTCCCCACAGTCGTGGAACAAATTAAGTGTGTGACCTGAGGCATCACAGTATATAAATTAAATATGAAAATCCTAGGGTTTTTGGAAGTGGAAGTATTCTCTCAGAGGCTACAACTTCTCAGCCCACAAATAACTTTATTGAGTACTTTGAAAACTGGCCTTCTGTGAATCCCTTCTTATCATTTGGTAAATGTGCAGCAGTTTGAACGAATAGTAATAAGTCCATTTTACATTTAAGGAAAGAAAGAATTTTGCTTTAAATGTGTTAATTTCTATTTGCTGTAGATTTTTTTTTTTGTCTAAACAAGACTTTTCCAATCATCTGGTTTTGAGAACCAAGATAAATTGCCTTTCACAATACCTTTTTGTATTGAGCTGCAAATTAAAGCAGAGGGTTCCATTAAATTATTTTGCCAAAAAGGAAAAACTGGCAACTGTCTCAATGGATTTTCTGAAGGGTTACTTTTACAGTACCATGAAGCAAGTAAACCTGTCATTAGCCTTCTTTCAAGCATATGAATTTAATAGAAAGCCAGGATTGGCTTAAATCCATTTAATTTATAATGATAATTCAAGTCATCTTCCTATTCATGCAAAAGGGAAATAGGAGAGTTGGGTTTTTTTTAAAATGCTATTATCAAATTTCAAAATATGTAAGTTTGAGAGCCAGATCTTTTATACAAATGTATAAGGAATACTGAATATGGAAGCATTCAATTAGTTGGTTCAGGACTGGGGGTGCTAGATAGCTTCTGTGGAGCTGTGATCAATCTTACCTTCTTGTGTAGATGACACTGTAATCACAGCTTAGTGGGATGCTTGGTTCTCTCCACTCAGCTCTTATTTCTTTCATGCTACATTAAGAGATTCTTGACTTTGACCACTTGCTGAAAGCTACAGCCTTGTTTCTCTTTTGACAGAAAATGGTTATAACTCATCATCTTCGTTTCATCTCTCTCTTTCTCTCTCCTTCTCTCCCACTCTCTCTCTCGGGGACTCCTGAATCTCCTCTTGGCAGAATCCTCAAAGATCTTCATGTTGCCAAATCGAAACGTCAGAGTTGGCTGATATTTTTCTTTCTTTTGTTGCCCTTCACCTTAAACAACGGAGCAATATTTACCGAGAAATATCCCAGGCTTCATGAAACACGTTCTTATAAAATGGAAGCCTTAGTTTTATGTCTACACTGTGTCGTTAGTTGAGGGCCTCCTGTATGGACTTCTTTTTTTTTTATTTTAAAGAAAATAAAACAAAAGAAGACAGATCTAAGCAGATCAGAACAGAACAATGCAAGCAACACAACACTTCACAATAAGACAATGGGATATTAACAGTAGCTATCATCATGTCTCTTTCTTTGAAATAGTTGAGCTTAGCTTTACACATAATAATGTCAAACATAACAAAGTAGAATAAACAACTCAAGAGAATGGAAGTATTCCAAGACATTCTGAACCATATAACCAAACAGGAACAATGGCTGCTATATTATCTGATTTTCCATAAAAATTTTGTTTTTACTATCATACATATTAAAATACAATAACACACAACGTGATAGAACCAATGGTAATAGAAAAACAAAAGCATGGTAGGACTTCAGAGCAAGATGATATTAAATCAGCACTGGCTACCACACTGTCTTGTCTTAAAGTAACTATTCATATGATCACATATATTAAGATCAAACTAAACAGAATAAAACCATTCGAACCAATGAATGAAGACATAAGACATCAAAGCGGTATAATGGTGAACCATGAATTCCATAAAATCTTCTGTACTCTTACCATTTCTTACATTAGGGAGGATATATGGTATTTATACATGTGAGTTTGATTTATTTCCCTTATGAGTATAGATTCAAGATGCACCCATTTATTTATAAATATCTCGATGTGATCATTCTTTATAGCTGAGTAGTACTCCATTGTATAAAAGTACCCCATTTTTTTTATCCATTCCTCGGTTGATGGGTACTTAGGTTGTTTCCAAGATTTGGCTATTACAAATTGTGCCGCTATAAACATGGGAGCACATATATCACTGTGGTAAGATGTTTTCAGATCTTCTGGGAATATGCCTAGGAGTGGAATAGCTGGGTCAAATGGGACCTCCATCCCCAGCTTTTTGAGGAATCTCCAGATTGACCTCCACAGTGGTTGCACCAGTCTACATTCCCACCAACAGTGCAGAAGAGTTTCCTGGATGGACTTTTGACCTGTAACTTGTGCTCAGCCTGGGGGACGCATCCCACCTCTATTTCCAGCCTTCTGGAGATTTGATGTATTCCTGGGCTTTGGCACCACCACACTCTCCCCAGTCTATCACCACAGTCCTGGCATCTCTGACCTGCAGTCTCATCTACATGAATATCTAATCTACATAAGCATTCTTCGGATTGCTCAGGTCTTGAAAACATATTCATCTTGACTTCTCTTTTACTCATCATTCTTTTATCCACCAACGCACAGATTCTGGTGTCTCTTCTTTGCAATTTCCCTGGATTCTGGCTGTTCTAGTAACCCCGCTGAGATTTTAGCAAAATGCTACAATTAATCCTTTGTGTGTCAAAGGAAAGCTCTGCGGCTTCTCTGATCATTTGCCCCTTGGTCCAGTCATTGTGTTCTGCACTGTAGCTTGTAGCTACATCGCCCTTTAAAAATGTAAATTGGTTTATGTTCCTCTTCACTGAAAAATGTTTCAGGCCATAAGGGCACTTACTCATGTTATCTTACCACTTATTACGGGTTTCTCCCCCCTCCCATTGTACTATTCTCCTCATCCAGGAAACCATGGCAATAAATCAGATATAACCCTGGCTATAAATCAGATAGATTGTGGCCACTTCCTGTATGTATTCTATCACTTATTCTATGATTAATGGCCCTATGACTTTACTCATTATTTCCTTTTAAGCATTTAGCATCAATTTACATACTTATTTTTCTTTTCCTCTTTATTATACTGTTTATTCTTTTTCTTTTCTTTCCATCTGTTCCTTGCCTTCTTTCCTATTCTTTCTTTTCTTCTCTTTTTATATGTATTTTAGAAATTCTGAGAATGTATTATTTTAAATATGCAAAGCATCAGCTCCTATGTCTCCTATTAAAAATTATTTTTAAATATATATTTTTAATTTTCAGCTTAATATCATTGTAGCTGAAGGGTTATGTCTTTTTTATCATAGTTACCAATGTATTGTCCTATGTTAGCTATTTACAAAATTGTTGTTTTCTCATGTTATACTATAGTGCTAGAAAAAATAGAATAAAGAACAAATGCCTATTTTGCACATATGTGAACTAAATCTTGACCAAGATGAAAAATACGTTATAAATATGGAAATATGATAATGCAATTACTAGTTTAATAATGTTATTTGTGATTGTAATAAACTCCTTCCTCATTACTGTAGTGAGAAGAATATGATGGCAAAGTAGGTTTGTTTTCTAGGAGCTAGAGATACCAAAGAGAAATATGTGGAGAATTTTGGTCCCTGGTGTATTTCTTCCTATTTGAAAGCTCAGAATTTCCCTTGAGAAATTTCCAGGGGCACAGTTGTAGTAGGACTGGTAGTAATAGCTCCTTATGATATCACAAAGTACAACCTCACTGGATAAGCTAACAGTCTTGGCTATTTCAGCTGTTTCAGGGCTGATGTGAACAAAGAGGAAGTTTACTGGTGCTGCTCAAGAAGAAGAGTATCTGTTTTCTCTTCTGAGATAAATTGGTGTGCATATACCAAAGTGGGACAGCTAAGGAAATTTTTGTTCTTTATGAAGAGTCATCCAGCTGGTAGAGCCAACTAAAGAACAACTGAGTCACTGAAATATATTCTAGCTTATGATAAAAATATAGCATAAAAATATAAAGTGTTATGCTTTGCATAAAGACTTGATATTTCCTATTTTTATTGCATAATAAATAAATTTCCTCATTTTGATTTGAACTCTTTTAAAAAGTATTTTCACTTTAAATATATATTAAAACATTTAATTTATACAAATGATAGTACTATTTCATAGAGATCAAGTGAATATTCAACCACAAAAAATTATAGAATTCAGATTCCATAAAAATATACAATGACATGAAAAGTACACACAATTGTTTAAATGAAGCAAAGATTAAAAATTATGCATAGAAATCTTTATTTTTAAGATATTAGGCTTATTCATTTATAATATATTCTTATATTGGTTATTCATCTTCTAAGGGACCTGATGAGTCTTCAGTTTTACAACAACACACACATAGATATGTGGCTGCAAAATACTTCTGTGAAAAGAAACACATAGTTAGACATTTACTAAAATAAATTTTCATTAATTTATCCTGGAATGTCTAAACTCACAGTGTGTTTTCCTGTCCGTCTGTCTCTATCTCTGTCTCTACATCTGTCTTTCTCTGTCTCTCCACTTCCGTCTCCATCTCTGCCTCTGTTTTTGTCTTGCTCTCTTCTTCTTCCTTCTTCTTCTAATCCTACCTCCTTCAAAGACTTTGCTGTGACCTATTATCTCTTCTTTAAAATAAGATGTTTATACAATTTAAGAGTCAAAATAAAAATACATATTAGTGGAACATCAAGGTATAAAACTATGAATCAAGTGATGCTGACATCTGAGAAATCTAAGGTGACACAAGGTCTAATCAAAGATTGTATTACAGATGAAGGAACAAAACTAATTCAATACCAAGTGGGAAAAATGGAAGTGTGATTTTTTGCGTATTTGAAGACAATAATCTGTTTACATATTTGTTTTATGATATAAATTGTATTTTTTTAGACATTGATTTTGAATTTTGCAGAGATTTTAACCAAAGAAGCTATACATTGAAAGGATAAATCTGAATTTAAATCTTGATCTACAGACATTTAAAATTCATTGGATATTACTTTTGAAGTTTACGCTACTCACAATTACAACAGTTTGAGTGTTTTTCTTCTCCAGTACTCTACTTTTAATTTTACCATTTTAATAGTATTAAGTTGGCAGAGCTGAGGAGCTAAAGAATCCAGGAGCAATCTATGCTCATAGGTGGAATTAGTGGCTCTGTATAAAAGCAAACTCACCTCCCTTTTATTCCTTTTTTCTCTCTTTTGTTCTTCTGCCACATAATGACACAGTAAGAAAGTTGCCCTGGACTTGGAATTTTTTCCTTCCAGAACTAGGAACCAATCCATATCTGCTCACATAAAATTGCTCAGCCTATAGGATTCTATTTTAGTAGCACAAAAAGTCATAAGACAACATAATGTCACATTTCTGAACTTGACAAAAATGTTTTTGTGAAAATAAAATATTTCAAAATAAGAGTCTAGCAGATATTAAAATAATGATGTCTAAAAATGGTAAAAGAAAGTATTGTAAAACATGCTACATAATTAAACTTTAGAAATATTTAGTCATAACGATCATGCCAAAAACAAATATTTAGCCAAAAACAAATAGCACAGCGTTACAATGTGCTACTCAGAGATACAAGTACATGAAAATGGAATGTACTTATTCTAAACTAATGGAAACCTGAATATCTCAGGTGGAAAAGGATAAACTCCTTTGAAATTGCTTTCAGAAGAGGATCTGAGCGCATCTTCCTTTAGCAGGGCAGGGCCAGGAAGGGCAATGCTTCCTGCAGTTCAGCCCTCTGGCCACTCAGAGGTGACTGTATCTCCCCTACTCCTCCCTAATCAATGGGAATGTCTGTCCTATGCCACTGCGTTTTGGAAATCTTTAACTTCCTTTAACTTTTACAGGAGTTCAGAGCTAAGAAATTGCCTTGAGTCTCAGAGGAGATTTTAGACTTGGATTTTCAGTAATGGTGGAACTGTTAAGAATTTGGCAGATTTTAGTAATGGACTAACACACTTCAATAATTCTGGAGCTGTAAAGACCTTGGTGACTCTTCAGGAGGGACTAAATGCATGTTGCATGATGAGATGGAAATGAGGCTTGTGGGGACCGGGGGCAGAGGTAGTGGTTTAGACCAGAAACACCCCAAATCTTCATGCAGTCAGAGGTGGAGCTCCTGTAAAGTGAGGGGGTCATGGAGGTGCTTTACTTATCAGTGGATTCATGCACTCATAGTTCATATCTGAATATGCTCTTAGGACACGGGGCAGCTGGGAGGAAGTCATGGGATCATAATTTGGAAGGGTTGATTTTTGTCAATGGCACCTCCCTTTCTTTCTTTGCTTCTTAGGAGGCATGAAATAAGCATCTTTCTTCTCATGGTGTTTTTGTCATCTAAACAAGCTACCATGGTTACCTGAAGGATGAGTCAAATTAAACTTCTTCTTCCTTAAGGTATGGATATCAGATATCTTGTGTCTCCATAGGGAAAGCTGAGTAATAAAAAACTGTCATTGAAATATCATCTCTTTCTGCATCTTAAGTCTGCTAGCATTTGAACTAGAACTGTACCCTTAGTTCTGCCTCTTGCTAATTATAGACCGGGGGATTTATCAGCTCTACACTTAGCTGATGTAAGTATCTATGTATTTATTTACCGTTCTTTCTCTCTGTCTCTGTCTCTCTGTCTTTGTCTGTCTCTGTCTATCGTTGTCTCTCTCTGTTTCCATCTATTTCTCTCTGTCTGTCTCTGTCCTCCTGTCTGTGTGTCCTATTGGTTCTGGTTCTGTCTCTCTGATGCACAGTTTGTTTCACTTTGCTTTCTTGACTTTTCACAGTTGCAGTTACCAGTAAGGGCTTTTCATGTGTGCAAGTATCAAAACTGCTTTCTGAGGACCCAGTTTGTGACAATGTCTAGCATTTGAGTACACATTAAAAATTCTGTCACTATTACATTGTAATCCTTGTGCATAACTGATTTGTTATGTGCCAAAATAATATGTGAAAAAACAAATATCTTCATTTAGATAGTCAGTTATCATGCCTGAACTCATATATTAATCTCTCTGGATCATAAACAAAGTAAAATACATTATTATTTTACTTCCCTCACTTAAAATATCATTTTATTTGCTTATTATATACATGATTCCTTTGCCTTAGCATTTAACTTGTCATCCCCTGTCACTCTGTAACCAAATTTTATCATCCTGGCAAGTGATATAGCTGCAACACATTTGACCCCCCCATTAAAATTATATTTAAAACAAATGCATAAATGTAGGAAGCTTTTTCTTGGGCACTGAGTGCTGGCTTAGGGAGGCTTGGGGACATATGAGAAGGTGTGTGGGATGTAAGAGCAATGAGTAACTTGCTTTCTCATTTTAACTAAGTATCCATCACTGTTCTCTTATTGAAAATACTTCTGCAATATTTATATGAGAAATATCTGAGGCTAGCAAACTGCATGCGTTGCAGTTCATCTGCTTTTTTCCCAGACTTTTCAGTTTACTGCATTTTATCCCAGTCCTTCTCTTCTCCTCATCTGATGTCCCCAAAGTAACCCTGCAAGAAGTTGGAAGGCTAAAGAAAAAAAAAAAAAGATGAAAAAATATGACGAATAAGGAAAGCAAGTTTTGACCCTGTCTGACCTGGATTTCTTAATATGCATTAGGGATATCCTTGGTGAGTTTATAAGACATTAAAACAAAAAGCTTTTCAAATTTTGGCATCCTCTGGTTTGGTTTTGACAGTGTTCTTTGGGTCACTGCTGTCTAATGGGAATTTTGTATAAGACATTGCCTTGCCAAGGTGCTGCAATTAACAATGAAGTTTTTGTTTAAAATGCCATAGAAATTAAAGGTTCCCTAAGACTCAATGAACTCAAGACTCAGAGATACAGAATTTGACCTGCCCAGTATCATCTGTGCCATTCTGTTTGTAAAACAGTCTGTTAGCATTGATATCAATAACATATATCTGTATGTGCTGATCTTTTTAATATTGAAAAATTGGAACTTGTGTTCTTGATTTTCTCTGTGGAATTGCATGTGCATGTGTGAATGTATGAGTTTCTGTATGTGCATTGCCTGTGTGTGCCTGGGTGCACTGCATGCGTGTGTTTATGTGCAAAGATGATGCTAAAAACAGAAAATAACAGGTAGAGTAAAATGCAAGAACTGTTAGTGGAGTTTTTTTTAATAATTGTATTTACCTTTAGCCCTATGAGAAGGCGTAAACTTCTAGCAGTAAAATCAAGTAGAACGCTGAAGAATCCTTTCAACCACCTCTGCTAACAGTTTCAAACAATGAGTTTTACACAGATTGCTTCAAATTTAAAGCACCACATCAAATGACATGAGAGGGAGATGAGCAATAAATGTTCAAAGACTTTTAAAAGGTACTGCGATTACAGTATCTGACTTGAGTTGTCATATTGATTTCTGCTGAACAATGAAACATACCCACAAGGAATCCTATATAGTTTAGCTGATGACTCACACTTTAAATTTCTGCTCTCAGTCAAACATTGTTCACTTGAGGGCTTTGATTTTACTTTGTATGTTTTCTCTCTCTTTGGAGTGATCAGGTCTGAAAACCAGCCTTCATTTCAAAGCCCTTGATCAGTGTGCTGCTGCCCAACGTGTTGGCTAATAAATGCCACACTGCACCTGTGTGATGACAAGATGGTTCTAGATAGATTGTAGCAGAGCACAGAAATATATGGGAAACCCTACAGAATGTAGCAGAACTGCGCATTTACTCTCTTAATGCTTATAACTATTTAAAACATTATTTTGATCTTTATTCTGCACTCTTTTGTGGTACTGGGAATTGAACTCAGGGCCTCATGCTCACCAGGCAGGCAATGTGCCACTGAGCTACTTCCACTGCCCTAAAAGTTATTTTAAAGTAAACACTATCAAGTATATATAAAATAATTGGAACACATTAAAGTTACTCCTAGTGTTACCAATAAATATGTTTAGGATGTAACTTTCTGATTTTTGTCTGCATGTCATGTTTATTTCCACTTCTAAAAGTAGTGTAAAACAAATGTTTTATCAGGATATGTTAACAATTTCTAGCAAATTAACTTTTAAGTGGAAGAATAAAGCTTCATTTTAAAAGTTTGATTTTTATGAAGCTTTTCCAGTTGGAGTTTTTTGAGGCCTATATTCTTTTAAAAATAGAAAATTGGTTTTTACTAATTTCACATAAATTTATTCTAGATTCTGAAGGCCAAGGCAAGAAACACAGAGAGAATTCTGGGAATGACTTGAGTGAACACTGTGGATAACCAGAAGTTTCTTCACTTAGATTTGCATATTTAGTCATCAGATCCTTTCTAAAGGAAATACAGTCATGTTAACTACATAATTTTCAGTGAATTCTGAAAATACATGTAAAGTTGAAACTTCTAAAGATCTCTTCCTTTCAGGTAGAATCAGTCTATGTCATCCTCTTGATTACTTATAGGTCTGTCTATTAAAGGAATTCTGGCATTTAGAATGTGTCACAATGTAATAAATTTATTTGCAAACAATTAAAAACGATCTGTCCAATCTCACAGACAGATGCATTAGTTTCTGATAGTTCTGAAAATATATGATCAGAAAATGACCAAGAACTCAGTAAGATATATTTTTGAACACCCAAGGAATAAGAAAGCTATTGTAAAAAGAAAAAAATCTTACAATATTGTTGCAAGGTGAATTTTATATTCATTTTAGGAAAGAAGCCAATATAAAATAATGTTTCATCTTACAATCATATTTTTTAAAAAATTTGATGAAGCACAATGTATGATTCTATGCTTTTTTGCTATAATTTATAACTTATATATATAGTTTTTATTATATTTTATAAATTGCAGACAAATTTTTAAAAGTATTTTCTAGTGTCATTTTATAAAATGCATGAATCAAACATTGAAGAGAAATGTTTACTAGGTACTGTTTTAGTAGTGGTTTAATGTTTATTTACCTTAGCCTGATTCATCCTTACTTATTCTCTGCTTAATACTTCCTTTTAAATTGTTAATATCAATTCTGCCCAAAATTGTGAACTTTTAGGTGCACATTACTTGGTTTAAACTAACACTTGAAAAGGGTTCCCAGCTGAAACTTATTTATTCCTGAATCTATTAATTCAGTTTTAAGAAAAACCTATGTAAAAATCATCATTGGCTTTTTGGAAACTTCAAATCTAGCAGACAAATAACAATATATTTTGGTATATTTCTGCCTGTCTGCAATATATCAATCCCATAATATCATAGAAAACTACTAAACAAGGAAAATCTACCAGGGTCTGCAAGCCTAGGAAAACTACATCTGTCTACCTTAAATAATGATATTGGTTTCCTATTTAAATAGACTGTTGGTCTTTCTATGATCTTTTACCAAGAATTCAAATTTTATATCTAAATATCTACATCAGCTTACCCTTCACGAGACTTCCACTCTTTTCCATCCTTCATACCAAACACTACTGATCCTCCATGCAAAGCATATTTTGAGAGGGTGTAGGTCAAACCTCAGGGCTTTGCATATGCTAAATACATAAATAACCAGCAAGATACCTTCCCAGACCAGGTTTGCTGCTGTCTTCTCTCCTTCTACACTTCACTGCCTTGTATCAAGTCATTTAAACACACACACACACACACACACACACACACACACAGAGAGAGAGAGAGAGAGAGAGAGAGAGAGAGAGAGATTGTGATCATTTCTCCCTATGTTTTGCAGTTAACTAATCATTCACATGAGAATTTCTGATCAGACAAATCAGACATTTATAAATTCTCATGATGCAGTTTATTTATATTGTGAAACTCTATGGAGTCTCTGTTGATTTCTTCACACACAAAAAATTTTTTGTGTTTAGAGAACAATTGTCAGGGAATCGTATGTTTCTTGACATTTCTTGTGTAGCCAAAATGTAACACCTCAGAAAAGAAATGGTGCAGAAAAAAATGCTTAAAAACAGGAAAACAAATAAACAAACAAAAAAAAAATCCACAGAACTGTGGTGAGAGAAATCATTGTGGACAGAAGTACAGATGCAGAAAGAAGAACCAGAAAAGCATCCCTCAGAGGGGCAGAAATCAATCAACCGAAAGGCCTTCTGCCATCTGAGCTATGCATGCATTCAAAATATTTGTTTACTATGTGCTTTAAATATTAAATCGTTCAATCCCCTTTTCATCTTGTCTATTTTTAAAAATGTGGTTCAGTCTTTAGATGACGTTCCTCTTGTGCTTCTGTCTCTTCAAATATGGACTGATTGCTTTATAGCCTTGATATAGAAATATGAATACTTGATTTGTTTTGATAGGAAATTCTGAATCACAAGATTCACCCTATCAAATATCATATTCATGGTGTCCTTTAACAGTGTTCACTATGATTTGTTGGAGGTGTCTTTGTAAGAAATGATGGATGGGAAATAAATCAGTTCAAAGTTTACACATTTAAAAATGCATTTCATTCCACATTTCTTTTTGAAAGTTAACAGTTATGGCTAGAAAACTGGGGAATCCACCGTCTCACTTTAAATACTTACGAAGCCTTTTCTAATATCCTTTGGTGCCCTTGATGAGAAACCAGATGCCTGACAATTTTTATGCTTCTTCTGAGATTTTAAAAAATTTTCTCATTAACCTTAAAAATCTTGATATCTAGTTAAGAGCTAGAAATGATTTAATATTCCTCTCCTCTAGTAAATATTGATCTTTTTAGTAGTATTTTCACACATATATGCAGACTACTACATACAAAATATTTTAAGTGATATGTACCATTGTATAGCTGAAATTCATAAAAAAATCAAAATGATGTAATGACAACTATTTTCCTTTTATGTTTGTAAAACAGGGTTTCAGTTTGTAGTTCATAGTCAAATGAATTCACTTAGTAGTCCTGGCTGGTGACACTCATAGCAATTCTCCTGCCTCAGCCTCCTGTGTGCTGGGATTATAGGCATGTGCCACTATAACTTGCTTTTATAATGACAATTTTTAAAAATAATACTTCTGGACTGTATGACATTTTACAATTATTTATAAGACAGCATGAATGTAAATTGATCTTTGATATAAGAAGAGAGCAGTAGAATTCTGTATACTCTCTCAAACCTAATGTATTGTAATTTAACATGCAAATCACTATCACTAATTGTATTTTCAAGTGTGAAAGCAAGAATCCGAATACAGCTTTCCCACGTGTTTTATATTAAAACACTGAACACCATGCATTGCCTTCTACAAATCTGCAATGCTTTTTGTAAACTCAGAAGTAAAAAGTAAATATTCATCAACATAATCATACTTTTCTCTGACAACATTGTGTAAAAGAAGTTTAACTTAAGGTATTTTCCACCTTCTCCCTCTGCCAAGCTTTTTCTTGATCTGAAAGATCAGGATGCAAGCCTATGCCACCTTTCACCGCACATTAATAATCAAAGAGTAGTTTTTCCTGTAGAAGGGACGTCAGTGCAACTTGACAAACAGTGCTTTGAAGGATCGTGACCTTGGAGGTCTCTAGCAAGTCAATTTCTGGATTTGAAGAGGCTGTCAAATCGAATTTCAAAGAACAGTATATTAACATCCATGATTAAGGCTGGAGATATTCTAATGCAATGGTTTTTATTCGTCAAAATTAGTCTGTAATTAGATAATAAGATCCATACACCACCAATTATGATCAAAATTGTCGAATGAAAGGAGCATGCCATTATAGAAGAGTATAGATTTATGCCTTTGCTTTTCTCTGTGTTTTGTATGAATTCTTTAAACATCACAACAGGATTTTTCCCAAGCTTAATTTTACTAAAGGATTAAAATATGTAAAACACATGCTACTGAAATCTGAAGCTTTGCTTTTGCAGAAGACAAAGATGAGTGGAAGGAAAAATTAAAGCTCTGAGTTGTAGTGTTGCTTGGATCAGAAACAAGTAATGTCAGCTTCCTGTAGCAAAAACAATGCTAAGACAACTACAGTGCAGGGACACTATGTGACAGTTTCCCTTCAGGAAACACAGAGCAGCATAATGATGAATTTGGAAGTTGAAAATTTCCTTTTTTTTTTTTTTGAAAATTTCTTGGAGTCTCTGAAAAGTTATTTATTTTACAAGGAATGGGGAAGAATTGAGGGGGCATAATAGACTTCTGAAAGTTGAAGCTTCAAGGGAAAAATAGTATGACTTCATGGCATTTAAATGTGTTTATATGACACATAGGTAAATAGTTTTGCTTTTTATGATGAAATTTTGAAGGCCACCTTCTCATGGAAATGCACACATATACTTAATACAGATATATATATTTTTATGTTTACAAAGTCAGTATTTTTCCTATGTAGGCAAACTAAGAAAGACACATATTTGAGGAAATTATTGCAAAAACTATTTTACAAAATAGTTAACTCTTTTATGAAAATATTTCTCCTTATATTTTTTATATTCATTAAGTTTTATAACTGAATTGCTATTCAAATCTAACTGATGACCAAGTTAATAAACAAGCTATTATCTTAACTTGAATCCTAGTTTAAAATTATACACAAAATGTCAAAAATAAATTTATCAATAGTGAGAACTGTTTTTTTTTTCAACAGATCACAGGTGCAGCAGAAATATTTTACAGTATAAATTTTCCACAATAGTAAAATATTTAGTGTAACATGATAGTTTTGAAAATAAAATAATATTTACACGTTTTAACTTGCTACCTCTCTTTTTCTAATTCAAGACTAGTACAGTGGCTTTTCTGGTAAAAGTTTAAGCCAACTGTCTGCTGTCTATTTCTATGTTTTCAACATTCTTGTTTCTGAATATGTGAGGATATCCACAGTTAAAATATAGCTTCAACCCTGGAGTTTTAATGCACTTAAAGTATTTATAAAATTTATGAGCTGTGATAAAATATATGGTGCGTTTTTAAATTAAAACATTACATTAAAGGATATATTGCCATTAATAGTCTGCAAAGTACTCCCCTTCATTTGAACATACTTATTCATTGTGTTTGACATTTTCTGATCCACTTGTGGAAGTTCTTTTCCACTGAGAGGTGTGATCAAAATTTAATGAATACAGCTACTGTGTCCCATCACATGGAAAGGTAGACAAACAAAACATTACGGTGTGTTCTTATACACGTTGCTCCATGGATCCTGCACTTGTGAAACTTCTTTTTCTTCTTCAAACTCAAAATTAACATGAGAGGCAAATATTTTGAGTCAATTCAAGACCGCAGGTGACCACCAGGGCAGCATGAATGAAGACAGTCATGAAAAAATGACTTTCCGAGTTGCTTCAGAAAGTGACAAGAATGATGAGATCCATGTGTTCGAAGTGGAGTATTTTGAGAAGCAATAATGACAACATAATTTTTACTGTAACTTTTGTTTTTAATTTAAACATTCATCCTACTCTTCAATTCCTCCTATACCCTCTTTGCAAGTCTTTGCAATGCAGTGGGGTAGTGCTTGTTCTCTTTTGAGTTCATTTAGTTTAAGATATTTAATGGAAATCTAAGTAGCAATGGAGGAGGGTATTTTGGATGTAGAAGTGAAACTCAGGAGAATATATAAATTAACAATGCAAATTTTGAAATAATTAAAGTACAGTTGATTATTAAAGCCAGTAACCTGAATGAAATGACCTAAAATCTTCATATAGATAAAATAAAAATAGATAATTTTTAAGTTCTACAATACTCAAATAATTAGAGTTTAGGAAGAAAACATGATGTCAAAAATGAAACAGATTTGATCATCAATGTAACAGAGAAAGATCCAGGAATGAAAAGTACTAATATCATGCTTAGGTTAAAGGGTACTAAAATTCAGTTAAGGAAAAGAATGACAGGGACAGATGAATTAGAAAAAAACAGTGATAAAATAATTCTCAGAATAAATCCACTGGCTGTCACAATAATTTCAACTACCAAATACACTTCAGATTCCTCTATTAGTTGTCTAAATAACTTCACGACAGAAATGAGGGAAATAAAGTTCAGTAAATTATAAATATTTAAATATAGAAAAATGAAGTATAAAGATTAACTTCATTTAAAATGTAACCAAATTAGTAAGATTCTGAAAATCACTTTATATTAATAAGTAGTATGAATTAATAAAGTTTAAACATTGCATCAAAATTGAAATTCAAAATCACAGAACTCTGAAGGAATACACTCAGAACATGATAGAATCTTGAGCTAATGGAAGCTCACGCAGTCCACAGAGCAACCTTCACACATATTGGCATTAGGTGATGAATTTCCAATGATGAATTTCAAATCCAAATTAAATGCTGAAACAAGGGAAATGCTAAGTAATTGAACTGGAGATACTTGGGGGAAAAAGACAACCTGAGAATTAAGTGCACATACTTATTCATTATTAACAGTTACTTTAAATTTTAAGAGACATTAATAAAGTTTATCCAGTGTTCTAGATCATAGGGGGGAAAAGGATTGTCCCACAACAGCCTCCTTAACACAACAATGGCTGTGACAACGTCCGTAATGCTCATCCTCCAGAGGCAGAAATTGCACCTCGGTCCAGTGGTGCTTTGAAGTTAAACTGGAACCTGCTTTGGGTGAGGACGTCTAAAAAGTGTGGAGGAATAGAAAGAAAATTACAGAGGGACCCTGTTGGGCATAAGTTTCTCTGTTTTGGTTGCTTTTCGGAAGTATAGGTTAAAGGTAAAGAACATGGAAAGAGACATGCTACACACCTGTGTTTAGTGTATGAGGATTTTCAACAAACAACATTATGTGTACACAGTTCCTGTGATTAGCACTGACCCAGCTTCTCACGGTGTAAAAAGTCATCCGTATTAGATATTCCACGGAACAGTTCATAAAAGTCGGTGTGTAATTTGTCAAACTAAATGTCTGGCAGGCATCAGCTGTTTGCTATTTCTTCATCTATGATTTTTATTCTAAAAAAAATGCACAGTGCTGCCAGATATTGAATAATATACAATACCTGCAGACATTTGTAAGGATGTGACCCGCAATTGTTTCTAGGCAGGGACATCAAAGAACATTCTTATCACTGATCAAAGTTGGTTTGTTGATTCAATGCAACAGCAACGGGTCGGGCAAGGAAACTGTGAACTAGCAGTGAGAGAGGTTGCAGGGGGCACTGGTTAAGAGGATGTGGTTTTGGGTTACCCCACTTTGGAGAAGGTCCAAGGAAGCAGAGCACTGACCTGCACAAGGGGTAGCGTAGGCTAATGCTTTGCTCCTCTTAATTCTTATGTGAGTGGTGGGGATAATGAACAGTGGTGGTAACCTTCATGTGACAAAGATGCCATTTATTCACAGAGATGAGGTGGGGTGGGTAGTAGTATATCGTTCAAATGTCTTGAAGTGCTTCAGTTGTGGGCTCACTGATTGTGGTGGACCCTGTAGATCTCCAATGCCCCATTACCGTCCTTTGCTAGACTTGGGCCTCAGCCTGTGGCAGCGTAGAAGGTGGTGACGGCAGAGTCCAAAAGAAGTGTGGCCTAATGGGAGGAAGAGCTGTCCCATGACCAGGTGTCTTCTAAGGCATGTGCTGGACTCTGGCCTTTTCCTCTGTCTTTCTGCTTCTCAGTCGCTGCCCTCCTGAGGCACCCTCTTCCTGCCGTGATGCACGGTGCCACCACACTTCCAAATCAACAGGATTAACCAACCTTGGATGAAAACCGCTGAAGCCCCCAGGTCCTCAAAAAACATTTGCTCTTTTGTATCAACTTTTTTTCAGTACTTTTTCTCACAGTTGTGAAAAGCCAACTAACATGGTCCCAAAGTGATCTTACTTGCTTTTGCTATTCTGCAAAAATAGTTTATGTTCATCAAAAGCATGCTATGATTCCATTCCCTGGATTGATACAGCCCAGTAAGGAAGCTTTTTTTTTTTTCTTTTCCTTGTGTTTGCCCATTCAAGGTCATTTACATGGCACAGTGTCTTAAATCATGTGAACACAAAATAAGTAGCTTCAAAACCACCTGGTGTTCTGTACTAAAGGGTATGTCGGTGTATAACTTGCACATGTATTAAACAGTGCTGTAAGAATAAGCTAAATAAAATAAAATCATTTCAAGGATGAATTCAGAAAACATACATATATAGAGAGACACATGCTGAATTCAACTCTGTATCAAAACCTGCTCCGAGGAATTAAATTGGAAGGCAGCCACTAAAACTTAGAAATGCACGAAGGATTTAAACTCAAATGTATTTCTTTTTAAAGTTTTTCAGTCTACCTCTGAACTGAGCATTTATAAAAGTACTCATTTTTTGAGAAAAATCTGTGGATGTTGGATATTTTTGTATATATTAAAACTTGAAGTTTTCCTTGAGTCTTTAAGAATTGAAATTTGTTCTTTTCAATGTCTTCCTGGTTGTTGGTCCTGTTTCCAAAAAAGCTAGACCAGCTGGGTTACTCTAACAGGTTGAGTCTGTCTTATAGGTTGGTGCATTTTATACTCTTACTTTTTGATATTTAAGGTTCAGAATCTCAGGGAAGTCAAATTGAAATGAAAAATGTCCCCCGGTTTCTACCAACTTGTAGAGATATCAATAATTGACAACCTTTTGGGAATTATGAGGTCTGCTCTGAGTACAGTCTGTTCTGATTGCAGAAATTTTAGGATGTCTGCAATATAAAAGCAAAATGAGTAGTCAATTCTCTGCTTGTGAAGACAAAACTTTTCAGTTTTCCCAACAAAGCAAGGAAAGAATATTGCTGAGTGAGTATATATTGTCATTGATTTGTTCACATCATAAGATTTACAACTTTTTCTCTTTCAAAGAGTTACTAGTTGAATCATTAAATATCTACTTGAATGATAGAAAAAAGTGAATGCATTATTATTATTGTTATTATTATTAATTTTATTTTTTGAGCATTGTGAATATGGGAAAACCTATTTTGAATACTAAATTATCATCAAATACAAACAGAGAAATCATTAGTGATGTTCTAAATAATGAAGTAAAAGCTAAGGGAAAGAATATAAAATATATGTGTATATGAAACAGTCGTCATTTTTGAAGCCTTCCCTTAAAGACTATGAAAATATTACACACAAGTCACTATTATTTAAAAGTACTTTATTTTCTCTGCATGCATTTTCTTATTATTTTATTTCCTTCTCCTTTGAAAATTACTTATTTAACCATTTGGCTATTTGGGAGCAGAGAGGTGGGGAGCAGAGGGGAAGGAGATAAAAAGTGAAAATGTGTTATCATGTGGGAGCTTCACCTGATGAAGGCAATCGTTATATACTGCAAACTTAGACACTTTATCACTAAATAAAATAAAATAAATAAAATAAAGAGATATAGGTGATTGAAGACTTGTGATTAGCACTTGAGAGAACCATTAAAACTGGAGAACAGGGAAGAAATTGACGTCTCAGGCTGGAGAAGCCTCAGTGGGCTGGGCCGACCACCGTAGCTCAGCTTTGCACCAGACCGGGTCTCCGGCTCCTCCCCTTAAACTGCCAGTGTCTACAACAACTTACTCCAAGTAATAATAATGGCGGTGATAATGCCAATAATAAATAATGATTTAATTCTTCAAAAGATCAATATTTATCAGAATTCAACTTCCTGCCAACACATATTTTTTTACACACTATTATTCTGTATTTTCACTCAGTTTAAGTTTAATTTTTTTGAAAATACGTAAGTGTGTGTGTGTGTGTGTGTGTTGTGCCTTTGGGACAGGGTCTCGCTATGCAGTTCAGGCTGGCCTTGAGGCACTTTGGAGCCCAGACTGGTCTCAAACTCACAATGATCCTCCTGCCTCACCCTTCTGAGTGCTGGGATCAGAGATGTATGCCACCACACCCGGCTGAAAATATGAAACTGTAGCCACTGAGGATGCTATAACTCAAAAACAAATGACCAAAAGTCCCCAAATGGTATTTTTGTAATTATCTTCTATACAGCGGGTCATTTTATACAGCTCTACATAACTTTGCATAATATGTACAATAAATGGGACTAGTTTTAATTACAAATGGTACACTGTACTTAATAAAGCATTTAGCAAATATCAAGTAAAAACTATTTTGTCAGAAACTCTTGTACACACTTGAAATTCAGTGGTGACTAATGCAACGACTTTTATAGAGAGTTTATTCAATAATATTAGTATTATGTTAAATTAACTGACATCATTTAATTACATATACTTATAATAATACAGCAGGCAATGGTATACTACTGTGAATAACTAAAATTCATTGAATTCTTTGGGACAGGTATTGATCTAAAGATAATTCTATCCTATCTAAATACAATACAGCTCACATTATTACATACTACATTTCTTTTAACTTATAGTTGAAAAAACAGAAACATAAAGAGCTACTAATATAGATTCTGTCTCATACAGGAGATACCAAGAAATTCAAGTGAAGTAGAATTTGCTCTGTATTATAAAAGTCTTTAAACGGAGTTTAGTAGACTAACAAAAGATTTTGTAAATTTTGTGCACTATACATTAACAAACAGTCCAAGAGATTCAACGTGGCTCCTACTTTAGCTTAATTTCAGACGCAGCGAACTGTCCGGCTTTCCTTTCTCCTGTACTCTCCGCTGTTGGGTATGCGTCGTACCCAGGCAGAGTGACAAGAGCAGTGTGTGTCTGATGCATAAACACTGGAAGTGAACGAGATGCCCAGCTGCGGCCCACAGCCCACGGCAGGTTCCATCGCTGATGACTCTCACACTTCGCCCACTGTGCGCTGTCCTCAGAAGGCGCGGGATGCAATCACAGGCTCCCGAGGAGGCGTTCTGCTGATCACAGGCTGTGCGCCACCTTAATTATGCACTCTGTTTGCATTATTGAGAGCAGGATTGCTGCCAAGCAACTCTTATGATGTCAGTGCAATCACGCTGATATTAATGCTGTCTCAGCATTGTTCAAACGCAAGATCCTTACTATGCGAAATTTGATAATAAAAAAAAAACACGGTATTTATATCACCCCATCAAGTGGCTAGTTGACATAAATGAAATGTAACTCTTCAAGTTTGCCGAAGAAATGAAATAGAGTTTCATAAACATTCCCATGAGCTACTGGGCATACAGATGGATCATCGTTCTGAAAAATATGTAACTGGAAAGATAAAATTGCAAATATTTAAACATTTGTGATCACAAAAACGATAAATACACTGACTCAAAGAATGGTTAATAAAATAGATGACGACTGAATTGCTTGTGTCCCTGGAGCAACTATGTTTGAGAGCCCATATGTTTGTTTATTGAATTTTGTATCACTTGTTGAAAAAGAAAGACAAAATATGCATTTTTAAGAACTCAAATTCACAAATGTTACTTAAGTCTTCCAAGTTTATACATACTAGAATACTATATATCCAAGATGAGTCATGGACCATGAAACTAAATGATTATTCATGCAACTTATCTACATATTCACTGATCATTTTACTAAGCATTTTCTATATTTCAAGGACTGTAGTAACCAATAACCAGACTGGTTGTAATCGATAAAAAAGGAACCAAGACAACAACAAAAGTATATAAACTGAAAAACACTGATAAAAATCAATACTAAAATGTAAGAATAATAACAAATTTTAGGTATAGGTATATAAACGAAAATACAGAAATTATTGTAGACTTTATTAATCTGATGACATTTGGATCTTAAAACATGATACGTATTGGTTGGTTTATGAAATGAAAGTATTTTTAGAATAGAAAAAATATTAATATACACACATGAAAGGGAAAGAGTCATAAATCATGCTAGTGAGTTAGAGATAGGTTAGCTAATCAATGTTGACAGGTCTCACCCACAAAGTGTCTCAAAAAAAAAGATCCGGAAGTTGCATAAAAATGTCCAGGGTAGGAGAGTGTGATGCATTATTGCACTAGTGTGTGATGTATACGTGTGATATGTAGAAAGGCACTTTCAGTTTTATGCTCTGTCAGAGTTGCATGAGTGCATTGTGAGGTGAGAAGGTTTTTATCATTCTGTGTAGAACACTTTGTGCACCATGAGTGCAGGAAATAAAACTGAACAAGCTGACAAATAGCGCTCGTAGAATACTTCCTTTTCTGAAAGAAGGAAGGAAAGAAGAAAGAAAGAAAGAAAGAAAGAAAGAAAGAAAGAAAGAAAGAAAGAAAGAAAGAAAGGAAGGAAGGAAGGAAGGAAGGAAGGAAGGAAGAAAGAAAGAAAGAAAGAAAGAAAGAAAGAAAGAAAGAAAGAAAGAAAGAGAAAGAAAGAGAAGAAAGAAAGAAAGAAGAAAGATGAAATGGAATGAAATGAATAGAAAAGAAATGAGCTAGAGAGTCACATGTCCATTTGTGCCAGTGGGGAGAAAGACTTCATAAATAGTACAAGTGGATGCTGGGAGTTAGAACCGTGCAGATCAAGGAGATCTGGGTAACTTTCTGGCAAGTGGGAAATAGAAGAAGAGTTCTATGGAGTATTTCAGCTGACAGTAATAAAAGCAGGTGATTCTCAGGCGTGGATCTGTGAGCTCACTTGCTGCACATTGGCAAAATCACGCATTGCATTCGTGAAAATCAGGGTGCCCGACTGCTATGAGCTAATGTCATTTCTTCCTGTGTTTCCGTTTCTAATTCCAGCCTTCATTGATCTTCAGTTCTGCAGAAGTAAAATCCACACGATAAACTTCCTAACACTCTGAATGATCGTATTTTACTTTTCTTATTTCAAATCCCTTTTCTCCTGCCTATTCTCATGACTAGTTTCTATAATAATATTACTATTCCTATATAACCATCTCTAACTGCACGAGTTGCAAAAAATCTACATTTTGAAAGTTCTATTCTCCGCTCATCTCCTGTCTTTCAAATTCACTTGTTATAAAATCCTCATTTTGGCTATGACTCCATTATCTTTCTACCCTCCATCATTTTAATTTGTCTTCTTAGTCAACCTAGATTAGGAGCTTCTCAGGGTTTTTTTTTTTGTGTGTGTGTGCCAGGAATTGAACTCAAGACCTCACGCTTTCCAGGGAGGCACTTTTGCTTTTGCTGCTGAGCTAAATCCCAGGCTTTCTCTTCAGTTTCATGCCTGCACCTTCAGGTCATGGTTTCCTGTCATCTACTACACTTTCCCAGAAGCCTGTCAACCAAGCCTTTACCCAGAAGCCTTTAACAAACTCGCTTCCTTTAACCACACAGTTGAAAATAGTTATAATAGAACACACAGTCATTTGGGATGAAATTAGAACTTGTAAATGGGCTCTCAGTGATACTCAGCAAACCAACTCTGTTTTTCTATTAATTTATTTTTCCACTCCTTCCCTCCAGTAAATATCACTCTTCCTGCCTCTCTCTTAGATCCAAGAATCCGTGCTCCCTATGTGTCTCTCATAAATAAACATGTCTATGATCTTAAGAGTCACTGGAGACTCTCCTTACTCCCAACACCATCCACCAAACAAAATGTTTACGTCTGTTCCCGAATATTCTTCCTACTCTATTAAGGTGGAGAAACTACCCTTGTGCTTACATTGAGAACAAAAAGCAAAAACCCAAACAACAAAAACCCTCCCATTGCTTGCTAGGCACCATCCCCCTCTCGCCTGCTTCATTTCCTGCAGTCTCCGTTTATTTCTTCAGTGGGTACATTTTTCCTTTGTACTGGATTGTTCTCCTTGTCATAAAAGCACTTTGCAACTTAGCCCTTACAAAGTCCTCTCTTGACCCCATGTTATTATCCTGGGTTTTGCTCCTTTGTAGGGAAGTTCCTTTAAAAATGTCTCTTGGGCCAGTCTTTGAATCCTTGCCTATGATTTCCTTCCTCCTCAGCTCACTCTAGCCAAATATTTATTCAGTAATTGTCTGGATCAGCAACATCTTCCTTACCTAAACAAATACTCTTTTCTTAAGCTGTGATGTGCTATGTCTTCCAACAACCCTTCCCTCGGTTAATCACTTTTCCTTTTTCAAGTAGCTTTTTAAAAAAACTTATTTTTTCTCTTTCAATGTTTAAATACTGGTGCTTGCAAGAATTCAGTCCTTGCGTTCTCTTCATTTCTAAATCAGCACTTGCTCTCCTTAAGTTGTAATAAAGTCCCGAAGTCACTTTAAGTCATTATGAGCAGATGTTGCTTTACATGAAATATGGTAGAACTCAACTGAATATACTAGTGAACTCTACACATGGTGAACGTGAAAGAAAAATTGGCTTCACAGCTGGACTAGAAGTGATCTATTTTGTCTCTGAATATTCCTGAAATCTTGTATTTTCTTTTGCCATGATAAAGATGAGTTTAAACAACTGGTGGGCTATAATGTACTATTAATACATGAAAAATTTTCTAAAAGTGTCCAGGGGGAGCTTATTTGCTATAGCAACCAACACACAAGTTGGTAGCTCAGAACTGGTTTAACTGCTTTTGCAGTCATGCCTGCCACTGTGCCCAGCGGGGTACAACAGTCCTTGCTGAAACGTCTCTGGATCCCATAAAACAAAGATGCTGTTTGTACAGCTGAGTGGTTCATAAATTAAAGAACAGATCCAGGCCAGGCCACCAATGATTGCCTATACATATTTCTCCTGGAATACAATATTTCCAAATTTTATTAGAGTTTTATTGTGTCTGACCTTCAAAGTCTTGTGGATTCTTTCAAAATAGTCATTGCAAAAGCAATGCAAGCCATTTTGTGAAACTTTTGCCTCCATGTTTTACATAATGTATGTTACAAAGTACAGTGTTTTTGGATCAGAAAAGCTTACTAGACACTGATTTAAGTCTTCTGATCCAGACCTGATATTTTAAAGACCGTATGCACACAATGATTCTCACTCTTATATCTGTGGCTGCTGGTCTAAATTTTAGACTCAAGTAAAGTACTGCATTCCTGATTTTGAACATATAATAGACATCAAAGCATATCAGAGAACAAACTCTTGCCTTGCACTTTTTTCTCATGGGACTACAGTATATCACCATTTACTCAATCGACCAGGACTATCAAATACTGTGAAAACATGAAAAACTTTAAGTGACCTCCTCTCTTTTCTGTATCCACTCCATAAATCTCTCAGCAAATTAGAAGTGGTTTCAAAATGATCTAAAATCTAATACTTCTCCCCAGTTCCCTTACTGACTTTGTAGGAGAGCTAACCATCACCTTCCCAGCCAGAAAACAGCAGGACTTCTCATATGTGCTGCATGCTTTACTGGGCCACAAAGAAGACTTGAAAATAAGGAGATCATTTCTTTGCTGCTAGCAATGTATGCTGCCATGGTTTTCACCCGCGTTGTTGCACCCCTCTCTCTGCCCTTAGCAAAAGCGTTTACTTGGAGTAACACTAATAACATCGCATGTTAAAGTGCAAAGGTGTGAGTACATTTGATTCACCTTGAGACAACTACAGAGGACCAGCCTGCAGGAGGCATGTGGGACTGCAGGAGGCGATTGTCAGTCTGTTCATGCAGTTTCTTGCAGCTTTATCGCACTTTCTTTTCTCTGTCTCCCTAATTCTGTTTCCCGTAGCCAAAGTGAAGACACCATGTGAGAGCCGTTTATTCACAGAATGATTAGAGAAATCGCTCCACTAATGCCACTTTTTGCTTCAGATGTCTGATATCTTTCAAACACAGAGAAAATATTTCATATGACTTTTACATTCCTGATACATAACTCAGACTGTATCTCGTTTTTATAAGGCCTATTTTTTTTACTCCTCATATTCTATGATGGTCTGTCCACATTTTCTTTTTCCTGGAAAAAAAAAATCCTTTGTTTTTTGGGGCGCTTGTATTTCTCTCAACTGCCAACTAGAATAGGGTTATTCCTAGACTTCAAGTGTTTAGATTCATCTTTTCATTTACATCTCAACTTCCAAGTATCTCTCTACTAACTATTATCCTTTTTCTAACTGGAAAGGAAATTGAAAACACAAGCTCACCTATTGTGTTTAATGTTAAATTCCAAGAGCACAGAACACAGCCTGGATCTTGATAGACTAACAATGAATAATTTGATAAAATTTGATAAACATTGACAAATTGGGTGACTGTAACTTTGCAGAAAATACTTTCTTGTCTTGATTCATATTTTATGTTATTAATACTCTCATATCTAAATTCTGTCATAAATATAAATTGAGCTTCATAGAAACCGAGAGGGAGAGAGGGATTTGGGTGGAATTAATTTATTCTTTCCCAGTTAAATAGGACCAGAAAAGGAAAGAATCACGTGAGAAATATTATCAACTAACCCTTCAGGGAGGGCACTCGTGGTTTAATCCAAAGTCTGACCTTGGAGTCATCCCCCTCAGCAGTAAGGGGCCAGGATTCTTAGTAGTCTCTCATCTCTTGGGGTTTAGTCCTACACCACAACTTTTAACACAAAATCCTGGTCACTTGTCTATTTTGCCATAGACTACTGTGTTAATTGGTGAGAAAATACATATTAACTGAAATTTTCCAAATAGTCTCTATCATAGAAACCATCCATTTTCATGACATCATTGGCATCCTTTTAACAGTTGTTCTAGATCATTCTTCAACCTCTATTTTCAAAAATATTAAAAAATATAAAAGTTATATTAATGCAAAGTACACAGGTTCAGTTGGCATCAGGTACAGATGCAGCAGAAAACAGAGCAAGTGCAGATAAGGGAAAGAATGTCAGTGGCAAAGTGCTTGGAGAGTACACAGAGCTACAATGGTATTGGCTCCTGTGGCATTGCTGGATTGGGGTTAAAAGCCTGAAGAGCCGGTTTTCCTTAACTAAATAAACAAATTCCATCCAAAGCCTATTACAGCACCAGGGTTTAATATTCATACAAAAGTAAGAAGTTTTGACCAGCTGTGGTGGCGCACACCTCTAACCCCAACGCTCTAAGAGGCAAGCACAGGAGCAATGCAAGGTGAAGCCCAGCCTGGGCATCTGAGGATCTCAGTGAGAACCCATCTCAAAATAAAGAATCAAAGGGATCGGGGATAGAGCTGTGTGTTAATGCTACAAATTCAGTCTTGCAACACACAGAGGCACACGCATGCTCTGACACAAACACACACTCACACACACATGAGAAAGAGAAAGAAAAAAAGATGCAGATTAATTTTAAAATGAAGAAGAATACTGATAAACATAGTCTCAACATATGGCAGGTTTGTTGATGGAAAAATGCTGATTATCTGTGGCCTCGGGGGTTGTAGTTAGCAGCACTAACGCTGGAAAGAATGAATGGCCGTATGAGACTGAAGTAAAATGTTTCTCTCTATACTGTGATATTTATTTTAAATTAGAGAACAGATAGATTCTTAAAACGTAATGATTACTTCAACTGAGTCATGAAAAGCGTGTATCAACTATGTTCCGGGTGTGTTGTGCCTTTACTATGTATACTGCACACACAAAAAGAAACCATGGCATAGCAAAAATTTGACTATGTTATACATGTTTCATTATATTTTTATCTTCTCTTTTTTTGCTAAAAATAAGTATATAAGCTTTTATTTCACATACTTAAATTGTTTTCATTCCCTAGATTTAAAAAGACATTAATTGAATTTTCACTGATGTTCCTATATAGGGGAAAGTGACTCCTGAATTGCATCAGAAGATACCACCATGGCATCCTTTCCCTGATTAAGCATGTTTCTTATTTTCAGTATTTCACAGAGTAATCAAGCACATGCACGTTTTCATCTATGTGCATAAATATGTATCAATGTAAATTAGAATTTAGGGATGCCATAAAGGAATCGTTAAAGGCAATGAGGAGTGTTGATTAAAAAAGAGATCTGTGGGAAAGGAAATAATATATGCAAACATCTGAAGGTTCACAATGTAGAAAAGGCACTGTCTTGCTCTATTTTACCATAGACTACTGTGTTAATTGGTAAAAAAATACATATTAACTGAAATTTTCCAAATAGTCTCTGTCATAGAAACCATCCATTTTCATGACGTCACTGGCATCCTTTTAACAGTTGCCCTGGCTCATTCTTCAACCTGCATTTTCAAAAATATTAAGAAAATATAAAAGTTATATTAATGCAATGGTAGCTTATTTGGTTATGTTGATTTTAAACATTACCATATTCTTAAGTGTTTTTTTTCTTTTATTAAATGTATATGCAAACATTTCATGAATATACTCACATCATATTTTTTAACAATATATTTCATATTTTTCAAATATTTTCTGAGGCTAGAACATTTATTAATTAAGGAGTTAAAGGTGTGAATTTGATGTCTTGCAAGCAAAATTCAATTAAGGTTGCCTACACATTGTTAATTGCATGTTTATGGAATTAGGAAAAATATTTAAAAATTCAATTGTAAGAGAATGAATAATTCAGAATTTATTTTATTGACAATTTTAGATTAATCTCCATCGGGATAATTTCCTTAGTCATGTGGAAATACATGGTGAGGAGAAGTTTATTGCGACTATTTATAATTTAGACACATAATCTACAGTGTCTATTTACACAACCACTTGTAGATTTCTAAACTTTCTTATATGAGGTCATGTTCATAATTTTAGTAGAAATCATATTAATAAACAAAGTTACAATCATAGGTATTTAAAACATTAAACGTGGAAGTTCAGTTGAACAAAAGTTACTATTAAAAGTTTGAAGTTTCCTGCGTGGCTACTAAATCACAGTAACTTTTCTCTCATTGCTGAGACAAAACACCTGACATCCAAAGTTAAGGAAGGAGAGGTTTGTTTAGCTACTGGTTTGTGGAGGTTTCAGTCCATTATCAACTGGCTCCAAGGCAGGGTGGCATCACACGGGTGCAACAGTTCAAGGCACAAGAGGACAACAAAATTAAGAGCAAAGAGAGGGGGAGAGTAAGCTCTTCTCCTCCCATATACTGTATACAGGCTGCCCCACCTTGGGTGGGTGGTGCAGCACTCAGACCGTCTTGTTCCCTTCTCTTGCACAGGCTCAGGATGGTTACAAAGTGAGGACCCTGGTCCCCTGCTGAGTCACTTAGTTAAACTTCTAAATTTCTCAAGTTGACACAATGAATCAACCATTACAGACACAGTGGGATTTTCTTATAATCAAAACGTAAGCAGGATATCAGGATACTTAATAATTAATGAAAACCAAAAGGAACTCTGTCCTCCACATGTATTTATCATTATCTCAGGAGTCCATCTTACTCAGTGGTAAAGCTATTAAGGATCAAATTAGCAGAACCCTTCAAAGTCTATCTTCAGATATTTTAAAACAAATATGAAAAAAATTAGTATTTGGTATTTTATTCCTTTTTCAAGATCATTCTTGTGTAAATGCATGAAACACATCATGTTAAAGGTATACATGTTAAAGTCCAAGCTGTAGACACAAAAATTTAAGCTAAGATGATAACCCTTTCATCTTTTTGCCTTCTATGAAAATGGTAAATTTAATTGCTAAACTCCACCTGCAAAAACTGTATTAAATAATGAAATTGACATTCATGATAAATTTTAGAGCTTTATATTTGTGAATAAAAATTTGAGGCACCTACCAAGAAAAACACTGAAAGAGAAAAGACTACAATATAAAATATGAAATAGGCAGCCCACAGAACAATAATAACCAAAACAGGAAAATAATTTGGTGGAATGATTTAGCATTCCACAGATAAATCGTTAAAATAGTGAATGGATTGAATACAGTTTAAATTAAAGTCAAAACCAAATTAATTTTATTTTAAAATCATAACAACATCACAACTAATTTTGGATATATAAAACACATTTTAAAAAAGATAAAAATTAAAGCATGAAAATTTTCTAGCCAGAAATCAAGATATAGTTAACAAAACTAATTCATTGTTCACCACGCCATCACCAACATCATGACTTATCCAGCAAACTCTGGAGATCACGGAGCTTTAACTGGGGAAGATTACAGCAGGGACTCCAAAAAAAACCACGATAAGCCTTGTATTTAATAGGAGTTTTATTATTTCCCTTGTCCTTCCAAAAGGAAGGAGGCTCTGAGGTTGGAAATAAAGGATTTTATTGCTTGCAATGCAGCGAGCACTAGGAACTTTCTGCTTGTGCCCCTTTTCTAAGAGTTCTGATTCTTTTAGATGGGTGTCGCACAGACAGAGGGTTTGTCTCACAGCTGCAGACATTTGATCTTGAGAAAACATAACCTATTATCATGGGGTGAAAGTAACGCTGTCCAACCATATTTCCCAAGGGAGATATTATTTTTATTGAAGTGGAGAGGAAACACACGAGTACTTGAAGATGCTGTCTCTGTCTTCTATGCCTGTCTTTTACATGATTTATTTTGAAAAGATAGTCTGGAAGGCTCTTCAAATTTATACTCAAAAGGAACATGCAAAAAAAAAAAAAAAGATTCGTAGAGTTTTTCTCCCAATAACTGATAACTATTTAAAACTGAAGAGTGACAAACTGAAGGTTTCTTTAGAAACTAAAAAAATATGGTCTATAGCAAGATAGTGGATCAGTGTGGAAGACGTGATGGAGAATGTAATGCACTGAATTTTCAGGGACTGAAACTGGCCGACTCAAAGCACCCTTCCCCTTTGTTGTGAAGATACAGTAAGAATAAAGATAATTCATGGGATATTTTTACAGACTACATTTAAAGGTAATGACATCATTTTGAATTTTCATTCAGTTAAGCACAACTCATTCAAATAGCCCTACATAAAGCAAAGGAAGCTAGGAATTTCATCTCCCCTAGAACTAACGGGGGTAGTTTGTCTATAGTTTAAATTGTAAGAGATAAATGTTACTCTAAAACTTTGATAATTCACAAAAGTGAAGTTACTGTATTCTCTTATAAGGAATACTGCAGATTGATCATCTAGGGCAGAGATTAGAAATTTGGGTTTTTGAAAACAATTAAAATTTCCTTTAGATATACAAATGGTATCTTTTACTAATCTTTTGAATTGAGAATATTTCAGAGGGATCCAAATTATAGCAATAGGTTGAAAGCTATCGGGACATTAATACTGTTCCAAACCCAAAACCACATGACATTATCAAGGAAGTGTGATTAATAAAATGAAACAAACACTCTGAGATTTTGTTACCCAGCAATACAAGACTTAATTTGTGTGGCTAAGACTAGAATCTACAAAAGGAATCCAAAGAAAAATCAGTTGAGCAGGTGGAAAATTAGGAGTATTTAGAGTCCTAGAATTCAACATAAAAATGTTTTGTTGATGTCAAATATGGCTCAAAGATAAAGCAAAATAAACTGGGAGAATAGCTGCCACTTAGACAGACATCTCTTCTGTCCACTTTATAAGAGAAGAGATAAGTGTCTGGGTGAAAGTTTGTAAGTCTGTTTGAGATAATTCAGTAATAATTGTGGCAGAGGCATTAGAGGCAGTTGGATCCAGATAATTATTTCAAAAACACAGTGAAGGGGCAATATAATTTGTAACTAAACATGAAGAGAAAATGAGAAAAGTGACTTTTAAGATTGGTTAACAATGGCATTTTTTTGAGTGCCTTTTATATATCATGATTGGGTAATAAAAGGTTGAATTGGAGCAGGCCTGATATTTAAAAAAACACAATACTGATTTTCTAATAATTCACTAGAGAGATGTAAGGAAACAACAATAATAATAGCAGTAAGGTTTGAAAATAGGATCATAGACGGAGTGATAACCTGAGTGTGGGGGTCTCAGAAATTTCAGTTTGGTGAATTCTGCTTAAGGAAGTGGTATTTGGGGGGAGTCTCAAGGAAAGGAAGGAAGGAATTAATCTGGTGGCTAGGGAAAGGGTGTTTTAAGTATATGTACAGTATTATGTGGCAAGTATAAAGAAAATGTGGAAATACATTTTTTTTTTTTGTCTTTTTGAAACGGTCTCACTATGCAGCTCAGGCTGGCCTTGAGCTCACTTTATAGTCCAGGCTGGTCTCAAACTCACAATGATCCTCCTGCCTCAGCCTCCTGAGTGCCGGGATGACAGGTGTGAGCCACCACGACTGGCTGAAAATACATTTTCAAGAAAAGTAAACAGGGAGCTAGAGAAAATACATAGAGATGAAGCAAGAAAAGTCAGTTTTTGAGAGAAGGAAGAGAGAGATTGGAGTGAAATGAGTATTTGATGGTTATAGGAATTGTCTAAGATAGAAGGAAAGCTTGGGAGTATTAGAAATACTTTTTTCATCGTCAGTTTAGACCTTCAGCAGCAACGTAAAGTCGCTGTGTCAGTGCCATGTGCCACTGATACCTTTTTTTATATTCATTTGTTTCTCATTTCCTCCAAACTTTGTTTTTAATTCAAAGTACTTAACGTTTATCTGTAGTAACATTATACATGACCTCTTGCTTCAGTCTCCCAAGTGCTGGGATTACAGGTGTGCACCCCCACTCCCGGCCTGTCCAAGCTTTTCTTAATGAAACAATCTAGACATGGCCTTGTCTATTAACATTTTATAATTAAAAAATGTGTATGATTGATCTCATGACTCTTTCAGTTATACCCCATACAGCTTTTTTTTCTTTTTTTAAATTTTATTTAAAGAGGGAAAAAAGGAAAACAGAAAAAGAGGTAGAAACAATACAGAATTTCAGAAAAAAATAAACAGTAAGAAATTACTAGTTGATAAATTACATATTGTCTTCTTAGACATAGTTGTTCAAGTTACAAAGTTAAAGCATATAGAGTGGACATTCAAACAGTGAGGCTGCAAAGAAGTTCAATGATCCAATAACAACTTAGCAACATGGTTATCAATCTTACACACTTAGACATACATACGGTTATATCCTTTAGAGCATTTTCTGCTCCTCCTTTTACTTTTTTAAAGTTTTTTTTAAAGAGAAACAAAAGCATGTAAGGGTAGAGATAAAACAGAATTTCAGAAAAAAGATAATAAGAAATCACTAGTTAGTAAATTACATATTGTCCTGTTAGAAATAGTTGTTCAAGTTTCAAAATTAAAGCATACAGGGCTGGGGTATAGCTCAGTGGCAGAAACACCTGCCGGGCAGGAAAATGGTCCTGAGTTCAATTCCCAGTACAAAAGAAAAAATTAAAGCATACAAAGTAGAGATTCAAACAGTGAGAGTGTAAACAGCTACACATGCATGAATCTCTACATGTATTTCTATCCTTTCTGTATTAGAGGGAAAAACAAAACTTAGCAAGACAAAACAAAACAAATTCCTATAAAAACAGGAAACCAAAAAGTCGTATAAAACCACAGTACAAGGTGATCTACAATGATTGGTGTGTTGTTTCTTATTATCTTCTATATCATCAGGCATAAATAAATATAGCAGTATAATTGAATATAGCAAGACATAACAGTATTAGTAAAAATGAAACATTGTAGACAGGATAAAAACTTCAAAGGCAGATAATAATCAAACCAGAGTGGATATTCTAGTGGATCTTGTCATCTTAAGTGCAGTTGCCTTTACTCTTAGACTTGATACTATCAATCATAACAGCTTTGAATAAAACCTATCAATATAAAACAGCAATCCAACAAACCAGGTTCGATTATGATCAGTCATGGTAAAACACTGTAGGTTTTACAGAGCTTTAGATTAAGTTAATAGGAAATTAAGGATGATTACCTTTCTATATCCTGTTATTTTCAGGATTATTGTCTGTGCACTAAAATCTACTACAGGTAGAATGACTGGAATGGAATATAATAATACATCTAAGCAGAGTAGTGTGAGTAATGTGGGTTTTAAATCCTGGTGCACTATTAACAATATAGTGTATCAAGGCCATCTATGTTATAGATTCTAGCCTTCCTTCTCTGCCTCATTTCTGCTATGCTATTTTTTTTACCTTTGTTTGTCTAGTTTTCTCCCTCATTCTACTGCCTGCCCCACTCATTGAGGCCTTTCTGCCACTGTTCCTAAAATCCCGGTATTTTTTTTTCTTTCTCTCTCTAGAATGTCCTTCAGTATTCTCTGTAGGGTTGGGTTGATGGTCACAAACTCTCCCAGTTCCTCTTTGTCATGGAAGCACCTTGTTTCTCCATTAATTTCTAGTGACAGCTTTGCAGGGTACATCAATCTGGGCTGGAGGTTAATTTCTTTCAGGGTTTGGAATACTTCCTTCCAAGCTGTTCTTGATCTGATGGTCTGTGTCAAGAAGTCAGAGGTGATTCTGATGGGCTTACTTTTATAGATAATCTGTTTCTTTTCTCTGATGGCTTTTAATATTCTGTTTTTATATTGAATTTCTGGTATCTTGATTATTATATGGCTGGGTATAGCTCTGTTTTGGTTGTAGGTGGCTGGAGTTCTGCATGCCTCACATAACTGAATGTCATTTTCTTTTCCCATGCTTCTGAAGTTTTTCTTAATTATTTCCATGAATAGTCTTTGCAGTTCACCTGTATGTATTCCTGCTTCTTCATTCACATTTCTTGTTCTTAAATTGTAAATTCTCTTGTCATCTTCTAGCCTTTGTATTGTTACTGCCTGTTTCCTTGTTATTTTTAAGAGATCTTTCCTTTCATCATCACATACTGCCAACTTGTCTTCAAGTTTTGATAGTCTATCCTTAGTTTCTTTTAAGGAGTTTTACCAGCTTTTGATGGAATTTTTAATTTCCTGGTAGTCTCTTTGAATTTGCTTCATGTATTCTAGATTTTCTTTATATTCTTTATCAAATGTCTCTCCTTTTTTTGTGTTCCTCCCTTTTTCCATCTGTATCTTCCTGAGAGATGCTTCCTGAGAGCATTTCTTTTATTATTCTACTCATATCTTGCTTTACCTGATTTAATATTTCAGTTTTGAGTTTGTCTACAAGGTCCCGAAGATATCTCTTAATGTTCATTGAAGCCTTGTCTGATGTTGCGTGTTTGCTGCCTTCAGTCTTTCTTGTTTTTCCCTCTCCTGGATCAGGGCTTTCAGGATTCTGGGCTGGGGGTCTCCTCCTGCCTCTCTCTCCTGTCATGGCCCTGGCTTCCTCCACACAGTTACAGTGCAGGTCCCAGCCCCCTTCCCTGTTGGCCACGTTTCCTCCAAAGCACGCTGACAAGGGACCTCCACCCTCTCTTGCCTGATCTTGTTACTCAGCAATGGCATTTTTACACTAAAGAATGTGGCATACTAAGGAAGAAGTCATGACATTGAAGTATGAGAGAGTCTGACCTAAGCCTGTGATGCTGTGTAATTCATACGTATGTTTGCTGCCATCTTCATCTCCAATAAAATCGGAATTTCTCAAAAGCCAATGTCGTATTTATGCATTCCTTTTTGAAACAGGTAGAGATGCCTGAATGAGAGTGTATCATATCAATAGAATACAGAAGAAAGCTTAGAAAACTACTCACCAAAAAACCATTATTTTCCTGGCAACTCATTCTTCTGAACGTTGAATTCTGGCCTTTAAATTCTAAAATCTGAACTTCTCTTCTAAGCCCTAATTTGCTTAGAAGATACTTGATTTCCATTCTTATAGCTGAAGTCACATTTTCTTCTTATTTAATGTACACATTCTTATTATGTTTTAACTTGAATCCAGAAACTTGTAATTCACCTCACTCACATGCAGTACACTCAGTATTTATGCATGGTATATATTTTGATTGGTTGTGGAAATTTTTTGTTAGTATCTATGTATTTATTTGACTTTTTGTGTTTGTTTCTCCAAAATACAGTTTACAATAATCATGAAAACATTTTATATGCTGTTAAAATGAAATAAAATTGTGTTTGCAAACTCTAAAATAAAAGCTCATAATTTTAGCTGAGCATGGTGGTATACACACATAATTCCAGCACTGGGGAAGCTGAGGCAGGAGGGTTGCTATGAGTTTTAGGCCAGCCTGCATTTCACAGTGGGTTTGATATCACCCTGCACACACAGTGAGACCCTGTCTGGAAAAAACTAAACAACAACAAAAAAAAGACTTATAAACCTATATTTTATTTTCATCCTACAACTTTCACCTCTCCTCACTGCATATAGATGAACAAAGACACACACACACATACACACTCGCACACCATGGTCTTTCTTTCATCTTTCAAAATAAAATAAACCTATTTCCCTGTGTGTTTTGTGTGATTTAATGACAACCTGAAGCATCTTTCACTTGGGACCAAATATAACTTTTATGGAGCAATAGTGTAAACTAATGAAGGACTTATCCAGTCTATCACAATTTCCATTCCTGAGCTCCAGCAACGGGGAGATGAATCAAAATTAAGGGAAACAGTAAGCTTTAAGAGCTCCATGCTAGGCTACTTTTCTAAAGGAATACACAATGTAAAAAAAGCAGTGCATCATTGAATGTCATAAAATATTACTAGGATTTATTTGTATTTATTTGTTTAACGTGTATATTATTTTTTCTTGCATAACCCTTGCTATTCGTCTGTCTGTAAAGCAAAAACACTGGCACCATCAAAATTGGGATGCACGAGGGCACCGAAAGGAGCAACAGATTTAATGCATGTGCTAGGAGCCTTCAAAATCCACCTCGCTCTCCTCTTTAGGGTTGTACAGACTGAGTGAACCGAGCGTAATCAATGCACTACCTCAATTAGACACTCCTGAGACAGGTGCGAGTCTGGAGGAAAACAAAATGCCAAGCACAGCAATGAAAAATGGGGAAGCTGCAAAAATGATAAATCTTATGGATAACCAGGCGGCGAGCAAAAAACTACAGCCTGAAAAAAGAAACAACAGAAAATGCTGAGAGCAACACTTAGGGACACAAAGGCAAATACCCACGAAAGAGGTATTTGCCTACTGTAATAAGCAAGCTAAGGAAGGGAATTCAATGCTCTGACATGAAACATTAAAATTTTAATATTGCTTAACAGACAATAATTGCAGAGGATCAGTCAAGTAAAGTAAGATAAATTAAGGCCATTTTTTCCATTTCACTTAAAAATGAAAAATACGCACGAGCACTTGCAGATATTTATATGATTCTTGATAAATTGGCATGAAACTAAGTCACTGCAGACACATGTTCAGTTATTTCTTATGTATAAGTAATTGATATAAATATCTGGCAGGTACCTTGTCAGTTTTATGCTCGTATGTACAAAACAGGAAACAGATATAAATATTAATTTCAATAAAACTATCTCATTTGGACAAAACATTTGTCATATACACACATCCAGTATGCATAATGTTCCATATGTACATATATATATGTTATAAAAGGAAGGCATTTAAACGCACTATATGTTACTGAGAATTGAGTCTGAAGTACTTGTATTAATTTAGGTTATAAAATGTCTGGATGGAGATTTTTCACAATTAGAAGCAAACATTACTTTGGTGGCTAGTAATGACAAATTTTCAAGTTAAGCATATTCCCTCTCTACAGCTGAATTTTTGTCTTTCAGTACTGTTAGTAGTAATTTTATTTTCATGTAGTCCTTTGCTTTTTGCATATTACTTAAAATTTATATCATCAATTCTGTTCCAAGTGTATAAAATGAATCTGGCATGTGTTTTATGATGTTCTGTTAGAGTAATAAGTTGTTCTTTTTGTAATATAACATTATTATTTTGCAACTAACACCATGAGAGAATATCAACATGCTAAAAACATATTTATAATGCATTTGTAAAATGACTCACTTCATTTAATTTTATTGCTAGTGAAAAGGAGATCAATATGAGACCACAGTTTATTTAGCTGCACCATTAACAGTTAAATGTCTTACATTTTTATATACTTATGATAATGACAATTTTTCTGATTTTTAAGAAATGCATTAAGAACAGAATATTCTTTGTTCTTAATAAAGAAATAATAATAGATAATATATAAATAATAAATAAAGGAAAATATGTATTACATTTTACAGACTTAAAAACTGGGTGTGGACCAATATATATATTTTTTAATTTTAGCATTTTTATTTAGTAATAAAAATAGAATATTGATTTATGAATTAATATGAAATTCTATTAATTCATTACAGTAACCTAAGGCTTTCCATTTCATTATTATTTAAGAAAACACATAAAGTATTGTAATTTCTCTTTTCTTAAATTTTGAAAAAATAATACTGGATAAGAAGTGTCAAATACCAAATACTAAAAGTATAGTCCTTTTTTTATTTATCAACTAATCAACTACATAATTTTTTTCTAATACTGAGTATTTTGTTTTGAAACAGTTCTTGAAAAATTGCTAAATCACCTAGGCTTGAATTGGAAGTCCTCCTGCCTCAGCTTCCTAGTCTTATGAGATTATAGGTTTATTCTTCCAGGCAAATGAATTTTTTTTTTCAAAGCACTAATATGGAGTAGATGAAAAGCATAAGTGTTGTTACCTTAGATGGGAAAGAAAACCAGTAACAATCAGAAAGAAGATAAGAGAACATGAGATTGTACAGATTTTGTCTCTTATGTGTAATACCTTTATCTTTTATTATTGTAGGACATTGGTTGTCAAAATAAATTTTCAAAACATGGGCAAGAAAATATGATTTACACCAGCAAGTAAAAGAAGTGAATACTAATGAATTATCCACCAACAACCAACTGCCTGTCCTTCTTGCAGAGCATGATATGCTGTGTTACTGGTACAAACACTAATAAAAACCAATCATTGCAGTGTTGTGCTTGCACAGAAGCAGTAGGAAAATAAAAATTCTGATAAAGATATGATAGGGTATGTTAAGTGATCCAATAGGAGCTATGAAATACAAATGAGGAAATGAGTAACACTTTTAACCTTAGATGAGTGAAAATTTGTCATTATCTAGCAGAGCTCAGATTTCTAGACATGAATTAGTGTGGCTTTAAAACAAGGTCAGACAAGCCAGATCAATTCAATTTACTTTATGACAAAATGAGAGAGATGTAGATAAGAGATGAGCTACTGATACACAGATTTAAGCAAAGCTTCTGGTTTACCTCACTCTATATATTAATAACCCACAAACAGTAAGAAGCATGCTATTTGAACATTTTTTTCCTAAAGAAATATCTCCAGTGTTACCCAAGATGTGCTGTGTCAGAATAGGTGTGGTATTGGAAAACACAGACATTTAACATCAAATAAATCTGTCAAATATAATCGCACATGGCTAAAATTTTATTAAATGTCCTTGGATGCATCATTGTATTATGCAGTGATACATAAATATTAATATTCTTTACACAATTTCTCAGCTACTTGAAGAATTTTCTTTCCAGGAATGTTGCCTTACTTTTCCAATATAAATTTTGAGAGATAGCCCACTACTGCAGGAGTTACTTCCGTATGATGGATTATTAAACTAAGGAACAGAAAAAAAAACTGTTTGTAATTGCACCCTTGTAATAGAAGGATTGTGATTTTATGTTACTCTCTTTTGAACTTTTTTTGATGTATGTATTTTGGATATAGGCAGAAAAATCACAAACTCTGATTTTGTACATTGTTTCCAGATGTGTTTTTTCTTGTTTCAGAAATTAAAAATGTTAAACCATCTCAGTTAAAGCATAAGACTATCTATTAAAATATAAATTCATATTATTATGGGCAATAGATAATACATTACTTCTTAAAAATCCATCAGTTATTTTTCTAAGAATCAGTTTTGTACCAAACAGAATGCCCAACATTATTCAGGCACAATTTTAAGCTTCAAAATTTTACAATTAGCGAAATCAAAACCCAGAGAACTTATAGATTCAGCTGAAGTCTGTCAATGTCTAATACTAACACTATTTCTTAATGGTAATGCATCATTATGGTAATGATTTTGATAATGTGATTCTAATTTTCTACCAATGGATTTTCCTTTCATGTAAGGCACAGCTCATGCTATTCTATGAAAGAATAATTTCATTTTCACAGATTGTAAAATGAAGAGCTTTTGAAGGTCTACTTAAAATTGCTCTCAATTCAATTTATTTCCATTATTTTTCCTGAATTTTTCCCTTAGTATTTATTGTTCCTTTTAGCTAGCGAAAGGCAGTTATACCAAGATCCTTCCTCTCACTGTCAACAACTAGCAATATTATTCCTTTGTAAAAGGGTGAATTGAAGTAGTTAATACTAACTGGAACTTTAAGGAAGGGTTTATAAATGGGAGGCATTTTAGGTTTGCTGAATAGTTTCAGAAAGCAAAAAGCAATGTGGGAGACATTCTAAGATGAAGATTTACCAAATGAACCAAAGAGTCATGGCTGTTATGTTAATAAATTAGGCTGTTTTGACTCAATCATTATTTTATATTTTATGTGTGAATAAATTTCCCCTATTCAGAATAGATACCTATGAAATTTAAGTCTGACTTTCAATTTGATTGACTTGGAAGCCAGCTAGGAGATTGGTGGAGCGCATTTCTGTACATGTCTGGGTGGGTCGCGGAGGCAAGACCTTGGCTACCATATTGGACCCCTCCTCTTCCTCCGTGGTATTCTTCCTTGATCTACTCCTTAGGGCCATGAATTAAGCAGATTTGCTCCACCATGCCTTTCCTCTGTCATGTTCTTGCCTTGGAGCCTACCTCCAAGTCCCTGATTCCTTCTTCTTTTCTTTAAATTACAAGTGTCTAGGGTGTGTCCAGCAGGAGGAAAGCTGACTTTTACAGAACATAAGCACCAGGAATGAATCATTTCTATGACTATAACTAACCATGTATGTCAGAAGCCTTTGGAACTGGTGTGTGAGAGTTTGGAAAGTTTTGGAGATCATAGCTAGAAATGCCTTAAAACCCAGAAAGCTGAGATTGATGAGTGATTCTGTTCAGAAATCAGAAGATGAGACTGCTGACAGTAATGCCAGAGGAAGAGACTTCATTGTTAACTTATGAGATATATTTTGCATATGACCTGAGAATTTGTAGGAGACTGACAGACTAATTGAGCTCACGGAGGAAATTTAAAACAGTCTGAAATGAAAGTTGCAGCATGAGGGAAGGGAAGGGAA
>PVLA01011460.1:0-52918 GCA_004027455.1 Hydrochoerus hydrochaeris | reverse complement strand
AGTTGGGAGATTTTTGGAGGTATTTTGTTACTTTCTTATCTATTTTTTTTTTTTGAAGGTAGCAAAATACAGCAGAACAAGACAGAACAAACCCATGCGACCGCACTGCAATAAAACTACCATAGAACCTCAGAGCAGGTCACCAAGACACAAGCAATTGGCTCAATAGTACAGCCCATTTTGTTCACATTAGCTGTTCTTTCAATCAAATAGAGGAAAATGGAAGGAAATATCGAACTTTTAAAAACAGAATATTGAATAAAGCAGTACCATTAATCAAAACTGAGCAAAACAGTGATAAAAATATTTGCCTTCAAAGAGATGGTAGAAGGAAATCCCCTTACTTGCCACGCTGTATACATTCATCCTCCAAAAAGATACTCAGACCGCCGGTACCTACTTGCTAACGGGGGTGGGGGGGTGGGGGTGGAATCAATGTGTGATTCTTAGCCCATGCACCAGCAGGGACCTAGCTGCTTACAGGCTGGCCAGCAGGCCGCCTTATTTCCCAGCGCCCAAAGTTCCAACATGATGCAGAGCTTAGGAGTCGCTGATAGTTCTCGCCCTGGTGTGCCAGTGGTTTGCCAGGCCACCAGCTGCTCACCAGGGCGGCGAGTAGGCCACCTGTTCTCCAGTGCCCAAAGTTCCAACATGATGCAGAGTTCAGGTATCGCTGATAGTTCCTGCCCCGGTGCACCGGCGACTTCGACAATGTGACTTTTTAAAAGTGAAGGTTTGTAGGATTCATAGTATCACTTTCACTGCTATGCTTACTAGATTGCAAGAAGCAAAGGTAGGAGCAGGATCATAAGTCAGGAGGCAACTGCAAGAGTTAACAGTAGAGAGAGGATTCTGGCTACATATGTAGAGTCAGAGGAACTTTCTAAAAGATTATAGACTGTAGAGAAGGAAGTCAAAGAGCGTTTCAAGTCTGTGGAGCAGGCAGTGTGGAACTGTCTGTTACCGAGGTAGAAAAATCAAAGAGAAATTAAATGCAAGAAACACTGGAGTTCAACTTTGAACATGCTAAAAGTTTGAAGTGCCCATACAGAGGGAGATGCTGACACCTTGTTTATGTAAGTCTGGAGTTCATAGGCAAGGTCCAATCCAGAGTTAAAAGTGTGAAAGTCAACATTACAAAGATGGCATTAAAGGTGAGAGTAAATGAGATTAAGAGAAAGGAATATATATATATATATATATATATATATATATATATATCTAAGAATGGAATTTTAGGACACTCTGGTAATTAGTGGCCAAGGAACTGAGAAACTGACAAAATTTAGAAGGAACCAAGAAGTATAAGAAAAGCCCAGAAGATCATATACAGGAGACCAACCAAAGAAGATACTCCCATGAAAAGACAATGATTAACCATGTCAAAACTATACATATTACTTAATGATTAGAGATCTAGTCTATAATAAATCCATTTTAGCATAACTTTAATATATGAACATCTATACTCATTAAGGATGGATATTAGAGAAAACTTTTATTTATAATCATGATCTACTCACTAAATACTATGTAGAATATTGCAGGTACATATGTGTGTATATATTTTTAATTTTATCTTTATCTTTACTCTAAAACAGAATTTCCTGAAAAACTAATAGAATAATTAATAGATTTTTATAAGCAAAAAAGACTTAGTAAGCAGATCTGCTAAAGCCATGGCTGTAAGTAAGTTTAGAAAAATCTAATATGCATTAGAAACACCCCAAAAAGTGCAACATGGCCCAAACTTATGTCATTACAGAACCTTTGGTTTAGAGTCCCTTTTAATTGGCTCAGGCCTTCTGAGCTAACAGTATGGGAAATACTGAGTTAAAATCCTGGATATGTTTTTGTCATCACTGTATGGCAAAGTTTGTGTCAGCACAAGTTGGGGGATATTTTCTTTCTGCCATTTCAACAATTTTACTGAAAATATGATCTTTCTGCTTTGGCATCACTTGTGAGAGAAGATATGATGACCTCTGCATTATTTTTATACTGATGGCTCTGTCTTTAGATTTTCTTCTGTTACTCATCACATGCTAGAAAGAAGAGGTGCTGATTTCTTAAAATATGAACATAAAGCTCAATCAACTGAATGTGTAGGGCAAAGTCAATTAACACATTTGACAGGAATTAGAACAATGTAAAGCTACCCATTAAATATAATACAGTATGGCCATTTAATCAGCACTGTGTTACAATGATTTGGGGAAAATTATTTTCTATTATGTGCAGGGTCCATTTTAATGGTTCTGTGGTAGTGCTACTCTATTTCCTCATATATTTTCCTTGAAATATGTGAAATTATGTATCTCCCCTTTCAACCCTGAAAAGTGGCTACAGACAGAAAGAACAGATGATTAGGCCCCCAAAATACTGTTTATCTCCATGTCAAAAATAAAAAGGAGCAAAGTTGAAAAAAAGAAAGTCAAATATGAGCTGGCACATTTTGACAACAGAACACCACTTAACTAAACATTTTCATCTCTTGCCTCAAAATATCAGCTTTAGATAAAAGCTTACTGAAAGGCCGACAGCCCATCTTCACATCATTTGCCTTATTGTTGGCTTGCAAGTATCATGATTCTCAGACTCACTTTTAAATGGAACACACACACACACACACCATAAAATAGAATTAGGAAAGTTGCGTATATCAGGAACAAAAATGACATGTATGGAATATTTAACATCCCATTTAGCTTAACCTGTACACATAAGATTGCCCAGTTTGGTTACCATATCAGTGAAAAATTTCTTGAAGTCTAATTCTTGTCCTTTCTCTCCTTCCTTCCCCCCAATTCAACTATATAAAACCTATTTCTAAGTTGCCAATTATCTAGCTCTAAAGGAAGGACATACAACTACTAGCTTCTCGGACACCTCATGATTAGAGTAGGAGAAACTGGAGTAATTAATGTGCTGATTAGAATCTCTGACAGCTGACTTTCAAAAATATCCAGTTACTAAGTTTGAATCAACCTTGGAAATGTCCTAGATGACACAAGCAGAGAGCTAACAGTATGGGAGTCGCGGCTGACATCTCTCTGATGGAGCAAAGCCTGTACAACCCACGGACTGTGTACACTTTACACCAATAAGGCATCTCTCAACACAGAAAGCCAGTTTTTCCTTAAAGAGTAATTTCCCTTTGTCTTATAGTTAAATAGGTTTTCCAGGTTCCTGACTCAAATATCAATGAATTGTTTCATAGAACAAAGTTCACAGTTCTAGTCCAATCATCACTTCCGAGCAGGCTAAATCTAGTGAGTCAGATGGACACCATGCCTTTTGCACTCTGCGGGCCCTTCTGTACATTAACTTTCTTACTTAATATTATTCTCACATTATCTTTGTTTGGTTTTCTTTACATGTGTTCATCCCATTATACTACAAAATTTTTAGAAGCCAATTCAAATATTTTGAGAACAAGGCAGGATATAAATTTAAAGTCACTTTTACAAAATTATTTTGAAATCTTAAACCCTTTTAAGATTTGGGTTATAGGTCTCACTGTTCCCAGATATGCACGTCTGGGAGTAGATTTCATAAACATGTTCTAAGTGCCTACCATGTGTCAGTCACTGTTCTTGGGACAGAAGCAAACACTAGTGACAGCATGTCAGCCAGTACCATGTACCACACGGAAAAACAAAGCACAGAAGGGGGCCAGGGACCCCATAAAGTTAGGTTACAATTTAAAGTAGGTGGTCAGAAAGGGTCTCACTGAGGTGACATATAACCTGAAGGGCATGAAGATGAAGGATCACACCATACAGATTCCTAGCACAAGAAAATCCTAGGCACGAGGAGTCTCAAACACAAAGGTCCTGAGCTAGAAGAAAGCTTGGCATTTCCGATAGCTAAGAGACCAGCACGGATGAGTCAGTCTGTTAGATGACAGAGAAAGTGGGAGCACTGGCAGATCTGGGAAGCTTGCAAGAGAGGATTATTAAGGTCTCTGGTTTATCCTTGAGAAATGAAGCCACCGGAGGGTTGTAAACAAAGGAAATAAACAACCCGGAGAAACTGCAGTACTGAAATATCTGAATGAAGATTAGTAAGGGTGGGAAGAATTAGTTGACAAATATTTACTGAATCCATACTATTTGCTAAATATTTTCCTAAGCACTGGGCATATAATGGCAGATAAAATACACACCAGTGCTTGTCCTCAAGAAGGCTTAGGCCTGTGGGTAAGATGAACAAATGATTAAACAAATAATTGTAACTATGCTAGGCATGGAGGAAACTAGGTGATTTGCTAAAGAATGATAGGGAAGGGAAGTCTGATCTAGTCTGGGGTGTGGCAAGGGGCTTGTTTGAAGAAATAATATTTAAAATGAAATTGGTAGTACAAGTCAGAATGAGCTGAGTGTGGATGCTAAGAGGAGCATTCCAAGCGGAAACCATCTGCAAAAGCCTTGAAGAAAAAATGAATCGGCCTCTTCAGGAAACTGGCAGGCTATTGTGGTTGAGCTTAGTGGACTGAGAAGAATGAATAAACATTCGAAGGGTGAGAAGATAGCAACAGTTTAGATCAGGGGACCAAAAAGATTAGAGGTTATTTTTTAAGAGATTATTCTAAAAGCAATGAGATTAATGGAGGGAAAAGTAAATATGGAACAGTCCAGAGACTGCAGAAATTCAGGGAAAGATGATAACAGAAAAATGATGGTGGGTAGGAACAGAAAGATTTAAAGATGTTTAGGAGGAAAAGAATATGACGACTGACTAGATTCATGAGTTGAAAAATAAGGTCAAGGATGGCTTGTCAAGTTACTTTTCTTGAACTTTTTCATAAGTAGGTTCTATTTTCTACAAGTCGTAGTAAACGTCAGTATGATGTCTTTGGTGTGTGTAGTAAGGAATATCTAAATGTTAATCACATATAGTAATGAGCCTTTATGACATACATAAGCCTCAATTTGCACTACCTATGCAGTTTCTTCTCTCTCTGGTAATGTAAAAAGCTTGACCATGACTACTCAGGAAAAATGAAACAGGTGGATTCTACATCTGAAATCTCCTGTATATTCACATTGTTAAAGTGAATATACTTATATATTTAATATTTAAGCAGAGAAAAATCCATTTTTATAGCCTCCTATCAGAGTTTAATTAAGCAACCCCATGCAATGAATACCGTATCTTAGTACACGAAAGAAGTAACAGATTATTCCCTCAGCAGTGAATTGGGATGTATAACCTTTGAGGAAGAAGCCATTCCCTGTCACCCAGGGGTATGATAAAAGTCGTTTACTCCTAAGCAATGAAATCACTAAAGATGTAGAAAGCTACTTTTGGGGGAAAATGAGTGAGCAAATGTCAGTGACTTATTTATCTTAAATCATTAAAGATAAATTTACTCACAGAAAGAAAAATTGGCATTTTTCCCTTTAGAGACCATCAAAAACAAAAATTAAAAAGCAAAACATTTGATGCAAGCTTTCCAGGAATGGAGGCTGAACCAATCACCTAAATGCTCAAAACAGCTGGGCTGTCAGAAGAAATAGTATTATTGCCTAAAGGTTTCTCTTTTCTGTGAAGTAAAAAATAATTTCTCTTAAACTAAAAGTCAAATGTTAACTGTTAATTCCTTGGTCACAAATAGTAGTACAAAGCTGAAAAAATTCATTGAGTCTCCTAAGAATCCAAATGCAAAGAAAGCCATTGGTACTAGAATTAGTTACAAAGAGCAACTGTGACACAAGAAAAAAATGCATTTTATGTAATAACCAGTTACATACATTTATACACACACATAAGCCTAAACCAGTATTTAGTCTTACTACATGGGATGTAATGTAAAATATCCTGTTTTTTCTTTCATTTAAATAGAAGTACAGTATAGTAAATAAGACTATTATAAGCCACTTCATATGCTATAACTCTTAGGTCCCCTGTGTAGAGCATAATCAATGCCACATCTATAATTTTAAGGAAATGTAGTTTTCCCCTTCTTAGAATTAGCCTATGATTATATGTTCCAAGTATTCAGAGAAAATTTTTTTTTAATTAACATGGCCTCGTTTTCACGTATCCAGCCTGGATGCAGTACGCACTTTCACATTATGTTTAAATCACTCGTTTGCCTAGGCCCAAGAGAAGAGGGAATGATTTGCAACTAGGTAACATGACCTGATGTCCGTATCACATTTTATTAGTCTTTTTTAATGTACTTTATTTCATTTGATCCTCACAACAACCCTGTGAGGTAGGGGGTGGGGGAATATCAGGCTCACTTTACAGGTAATGAAGTTCAGGCCCACGGAAGGTGCCCAGCCATCACACAGCCAGTTAAGGAGTGGTGGCGGAGCCACAAGAAACCTGCTTTTAGGCTGTGGCTCTTTTCTCTAGACTACAAGGCTTCTGAAAGTGTGATTTAACCTCAAAAACATGTATTTTAATATAAAAATATGTTACACTAATACATTGATATATTTGTTAACATATGATACATTGCTATATAAGTTAATATTAAGCTATATAAATTTTAAATATTTTATTTATGCTGGGAATTCCACCCAGAGCCTTATACATGCTAAATATATACTCATCTCATATTTTAAAAACTTAATCTTCATTTTTATATTACTGATTCAACTTTTTCTAGAAAATAACAAAAGACCTAATTCCAAACTTATCACACCAAGTTGATGCTTCTCTACTAATAAAAACTTTTGGCCAGAGAACACACACTTCTGGGGAAGCACCATTTCTTTAGCTCCTGACTAGAAACATAAGCAATAGGAAGGTCTCCAGCGGCCAAGAAAACTGAAGGGAAGTGGGGCGAGGCTATTAGACACTGTGCTCATGGCTTTTACTCTCTTTCAGCTTTCCCTCTGTGAGAGGGCTCAGTGAAGACGACACCTGAAGCCTCAGAGGAGGGTCTAAGTCTTGATGAGGTTATTCTCTCTCAGCTCCTGAACGCACAGTGATGGTGATCTTCAAAATCTTGGTACTTGATGCTTGAAAACAAAACACAAAAAAATTCCACTAGTACATCTAGTAATTTTTTTCAAGAAGGGAAGTTAAGAAGTTCTTTGCTCAATAATTAATCAGATTGCTAGACAACATGCTAAAAGAAGAGAAAGAATAGGTTTTGAAAAGATATGCAAAATATGTTCATTGGCTTATCTTTTTGATTAATAGCCTTCCCTATTGAACTGCAACAGAATCCCAAGTTCTTCTAGAATCACTGAGCATCTGCAGTCAAAAAAATGATCTAAGGAAAATTTCTTCAGTCTCTTTGCTGCCTCCCCAACATACCTGATGGTCTTCAATAGAGCTTTTTAGGTCTGAAAGCCTGGCCAAAATATTTGTTGGAAGACAGCATAAGATAAAGTTCATTTTGGGAAGTAGAGAAAGAAATTGAAGTAAGACTATTATGATCTGAAGATATTTTTCTGAGCATGGAGAAAAAGAACAAAGCCTTCAAGCAGGAAAACAGACCACTTTGCAAGGGTTCACATGAAAACATATAGTAAAAATATTGTAAACATGTGCCAATGTAATTGAAGAAAAGTTATATCCACCTGAAATTCCAGTTCTGTAAAGAATTAGCAACAGCCTGTGTCCCCAAGGGGATGCCAGCATCTGTTGTATCCCTCCCTCTTTTTTAAACTCAATGACTTAATTTTGTTCTTGTCATAACTGTTTCTTTTTACTTTACGTGCTTCTGTCAGCCTTCCTTTTTTTCCCCAAGAAACCGATGAGCTCTTCAAAATTAACAATAGCAGCTAGCAGTGCTTGCTGAGGATTCTGTTTGTGTCAGGCACTGCTCTAAGTACTCTTCAGATTAATTCATTTACTATTCACAGTAACACTATGAATGACAAACTACTATTGCCCCCAATTTTCCTGGATGAAGAAACCGAGGCACAGAAAAATGAAGAAACTCAGACAATTATCTAGCTAATAAAGTGTGGAGGTAGGAATCGAACGCAGGCCCTCTGGCTAAAGCTACATCCACTGCTTTATCAAACTTGTTTCAAAACATAACAAAATTTACCAGGTCAAGGCCCATGTGCTTTAATCAGCTATGTCAGTCTTTCCTTGCATATGCTGGTGAAAAAGCACAAGACTAGGTACTCTAAGAACAATAATACACAGTTTTAGCAGTCACAGCTCAGAAGTGATATCTACAAGAATGTCAAAGCGGTTTAAAATACAAAGCCGGACAATAAAATACTAACAGTGATTAAACCCAGGGCCTCTTACATGCCAAGCACACCTACTACCTCTAAACCCAGGTATGATTTCCTGTATCCTAATTTTTGTGAAATGGACATAAATTTCTTGTGTAATTTTTTAAAAAGTTTTTAAGTATGACATCACCATTATTAACAATAATATATAGTAAACTTACCTTAAAATTATTAGGTGCTTGTTTTTGCTCCATTTAAAGACCAGAAAAGTTCAGTGAAGAGTAAGCTTTATGGTAATGGCATAACAATGATAAGAGCTACTATTTATTTAGGCAATTTATCTAGCTACTATTTATCTTCCTAATATAGGCAAGTTAGAATAGCTAGTAAATACTAGGACCAGAATCAGAGCTGTCTGCCTTAGCCTCAGGTCTGCTCTTTCTACTACAATCAATGCCAAAATATCAAAATAATTGCATATATTTTGCTATTAAGTACACAAAAGAAATTTTTCTAAAATTCAGGTATTCTTCGTTGTCTTCTACAGAAAATACAAAACATAAACTATTTACATTCAATCAGGGCTATCATTTTGGATATCTATTAATACAAAGTTGTAATCAAAAGGGGAGACGTAGGTTGCTACAATTTTAAAATTAGCTGGTTTCTATTGTGACTTTTTCCTTTGTTTCCTGTTGACGTGCTTGCCTCTAACCAGTACGTAAACCATTCCCAATTTGTTGCTTTTAATATCCTGCAGAGTTAGTTAGATAGCAGTTAAACAGTCTTGTTAGAATTGTGTCTACAATAAAAAGCACATAAATCAAACAAGAATCTGAGAGAAGCGAGTAGATTTTGTGTTTTATACTTTGGGTGCACAGGTAATTTTTAAGTTCCTATCCTGATTATGGATGAGGTGAGGTTAATGGGTAGGGAAGTGACCAGGGGGTAAAAATAGGCTGCTGCTACTTAAACACAGGACTAGCAGAATGTAAATACACCTGTGATAAATCAGTTTACTACACTACAAAACACATTTTAAAAGTTGAAAGAAGCCTTCAAAATGATCTACCGAGACTTTCTCCTACAGTGAGAAATCCTCTCCCACAACATTTGTGCTATTCACACTTTGCCTATGGAACCCTAAGGACCCAGGGGGCACAGTCTTGCAACCCAATCTGCTATACACTGGGGCAAGTTCTATACTTGCTCCAATTTGCAATTAATTTTGGATTAAAGCCAAAAAAAAATCTGGAACAAATTTTGGGCTGGGGATTTAGCTCAGTGGCCTAAGCGCCTGCCTTGTAAGTGCAAGGTCATGAGTTCAATCCCCGGTACAAAAAAAAAAAAAAAAAAAATCTGGATTAAAGGGAGATCAAATGTACGACCTATGGAATTCCCCAACATTTCTAAAATCTTCTATTTTCTGGGGAAACAAATAGTTGTAGTTCCCTCAATCTAGATTATCACAGTTGTCCATTTATTTAATCATGAAATTAATTGAAAAGTCTCTTGTTCTTTGTAGGTATGTAGTAACAAAATCAGTTTTTGTGTATTGTATATTAATGTTTTGTTGGGTATTGAGGTCTATTAAATCTTAACATTGGTTATACATAATTGCAAAGATAAGAAAGGTTTTGGACCTAGTTCAATTAAAATTGAAAAGCAATAAAATTTTGAGTTTTCTCCCCATCCCAAGTATGTATATCAACCAACAGAATTTTAGATACCTCAACTATAATTGCTTATGTTGCTAGATTTTCATTTTCTCATTCTCGGGGATTTCTGCCTTCTGTCACCTAGGCCTTGTGAATCATCTACTCTCACAAGCATGAGTTAGCTCCAAGAGACCCAGTTCTGAGGCCTGAAAATGTGGACACTTTTTTGTCATTGCATTAATTACATAACTTCCTACCTGGAATTTCTGGTTTTCCAGGAAATTATATAAATATAATGTATCATATTTCTGTGTGTAGGCACCTACATACACAGGCATATTTCTCAATTCTATGTTCTCTACATGTAACTTTTACATTCATGTTAATTTCCTTAATATGTCATTTTTAACATACTCTAGCATCTTGATTGAGGAAAACAGCCAGCCTTGGATTCAACTCCTCACCAGCCATTGTCTTACCAAGAATAGAGTCCCAGGGTAGACATCCTTTTCAGTGAATTTGCCTTTGTGGCCACAGTGACTAAATCCTTAAGAAAGCATCATCTAACACAGAGATGACTGTATTCAAAATATTATGCTAAAGTATGGTATAAAGCATACATGCCTGCGGAGGCTGAGGCAGGAAGATGACTTGACCCTAGGAGTTTGACACTAACCTGAGCAACACAGTGAAACCTCATTTCAAAAAAAAAAAAAAATAATAATGGCCAGCTCAGTGGTAGAACACTTGCACAGCAGGTACAAGGCCCTGGTTTCAATGCCCAGTACTACAAAAGTACCTGGCACAACCTGTATTATTCCACTAAACATGAATCAGTCCTATATTAGTAACCTGCACTATGATTTTACAAGATACACAACCAGTCACATAGAAGTCCAGGGATGTAGAACTATGTATGTTACATACCCTATTCTCAAACAAGTTTCACATAAAATCCCCTTATTAATTGAACTAAGATTGTATTTTTGTATTTCTTGTATAATTCATTTTACTATCAATTACTATTATTCAAAATGTCCCACAATAAAGGTATGGGAAAATAAAAGTACTTAGAAAATTGTAAGTCACCATTTCTGCTGAGTCCAAGCAGATAGTTGACCAATTCAAAGTAATAGAGAATGAATGACATTACCCAAGTATATCTCTCAAATATCTTTCTAGTTTACTGATTTTATTAACAGAGAACAAGCCATTCTTTGAAATGCCTTAAGCAAGTTCTAAACAGCAAAAACAACACTGAACAGTAATGGCAAGATTTGTTTAAAGTACATAGAGCACAGAGGCTTGGAATGTAGTTCAGTGGTAGAGCACCTGCCTAGCTTACTCAAGGCCCTGGGTTTGATCTCCAGTACCTCAAAAGGAAGAAAGAAAAAAAGGAGTGCAGAAGATGGGAGTATGAGAGACAAAAGGGGAGAAAGGAAGGATATAGAGTACCTAAGTAGCAATTCAAATAAAGTCCATCCCATTTAGTAAAACCGAGACTCTCAGAAGAACCAGGCCAAAGTAATACAAATGTGGCTTGCAAACAGAGGTAATGACCACCACATCATTTGGTCAGGTCAGCAGCGTGCTGTACACCACATGAGCGCTGAATTTGGCAGCACTCAAACCTTCCTTGAGTTCTGAAAAAAATATCACCATACTGTTTAATTCCACTCTCATACAGTGCAAATAATTATAAGTACAGAAGGTCAAAAAGAACTTTCATTAAGTCACCCGAAGCCTGACTGGATTTTTTTGGTACTAGGGATCAAGCTCACGACCTTGTGCATGCCATGCAGGTGCTTGTGCCACTGAGCTAAGTCCCTGGCCCAAATGTTTCTTATTATTATGAAAATGAAAACATGCTCATAGTAAAAACTGCAATCCACCAAAAAGAGCATACATCAAAAATACAAGCAGACTAGACCTCTCATTCTCCAAGGAATTGTCTGTATCTATAGTTCCTAATATAGGCATGAAGAAAAAAAATTTTTTTTCTTTTTGTCTTTTTGAGACAGGGTTTCACTATGCAGTTCAGGCTGATCTTGAGTTCACTTTCTAGCCTAGGCTGGTCTTGAGCTTGTAATGGTCCTCCTGCCTCAGCCTCCCAAGTGCTGAGATTAGAGGCATGTGCGACCATGCCCAGTTTAATAGATGTGAAATTTTGTATGTAATGAGTAAATATATGCTGCTTAAAAACACACACTATCATAGAGTTTTATATTTTCTTGGTTAACAACGTATCTCAGAGATTTTCCCATATCTGCATTGCTGGATTCACCTCATTCTAAGAGCTGCAAAGTAAATTGCATGAAGGCATTTATTTAACCAGATCTCTGTTGAAGCATGTCTAGGTTATTTTCATTTTTTTTTAATGTCTAACAATATTGTAACAAATATTTTATGCAAATTTTGTGTGCAAATTAAAATAGATATGAAAGATGATTTCCTAGAAGTACTGCTTTCTATTAGAATTAAGAAATTCTAAACAAGTCAGAGTATCTACAAAGGAGACCAGAAAAAATTACAAGTTAAATGCTCAGTGATTAAAAGGTGCCAAAAAGGATCACAAAGTTAAGGTTATGAAAATTAATAAATTGTTGAATTAGGAAAAGCAACAGAGAGACAGACAGAAATAGAGACAATCTTTACTACCTGGACAAAAAATTTTATAAAAAGGGCTGGTGGATTACCTAACAAAATGAATCACCTAAACAAAATAAGAAAGGAAAGATGGAAAGGAGGAAAGAGTGGGAAAAATGGAAAGAAAACAGCAGTCAGGCCTGATGGCACATGCCTGTAATCCCAACTTTAAAAAAATAAAAGTCCATCATGTTTTGATCAATCATGTTCAATCCCCAGTACCAGAAGAAGGAGGAGGGAATGGAAGAAGGACAAAGAGAAAGTGGAGTAGATGTAGGAATAAAAGCCAGGTTGGGGGCACATGTCCATAATTTCAACACTCCAGAGGCTGAGGCAGGAGGATCACTGAGTTTAAGGCCAGCCTGGACTACACAATGACACTTCATCTCAAAAAGAAAAGAAAAGGAAGAGGAGGAGAAATAAATGAGGCAAGATAATGAAAGAAAAAAAGACACTCTGGGGCCTCATTTTTTTGCTTAAACCTAAGGCATAAAACACAATTGATCAATAGATCCAGAATACAGTCAAACTTGGATGCTACATGATAAATCACTGTATGAGGTCTAATTTTTACAAGGCATCAACAAACTTATTTTAACTGGGATATAAAGTATTGAAAGTGATTCTCCCAAAAAGGAAAGCAGAACAATAAACTTCCAGAAACAATAAACCCTGTCAATCTCTTCACTACGTGATCGGCTTGACAAAGAAATAGTAACAACTGTCTTATATATGCAAAATAAACCTTTTTGGAAGGTCCAGATTAAAACATGAAGAGATTCAGGCTTATATTTTTCAATTATATTTCTGAAATTTCCTTCACCCATCCAAGGCTATTTCAGCATTTCACCTAACATAGAACACAGTCAACAACTTACCTCTCCCAAAGTGCTAGGATTTGAGTGCCACAGTGCAAACTGATTCATGGTTTTGTCCATTAAGGGTCTGTGGGTTTCTTTACATAAAGTCCATGTTGGAATCCATAGATCTCAGCGCTCTGTAAAAACTGAAAACCTCAAGAATGTCAATGTGCATACCTAAGTTTTGGACAGCAATTCATTATGAGTAACAGTTATATTATAGAGATACTTAGATGTGCCAAGTTTAGTGAACATGACATTAAACAGCAGATTGAGGTGGCAAAAGTAGACTAAAGCAGTAACAACCTAGAAGACCACAAAACATTATTTTTAATGATATTTATATGTACACTGAACATGGCACCATAATAACAGCATACAAAAATAGGAGTTACTTAGACACCAGGGATTTTCCAGAAACTCAAAAAAAGATTCAAAAGTAGGCAAATGTGTAAAATTTAAATACTACTATAATGTATTTATATGTCTACTTTTGACCTCTTCAACCTGTTTGAAGACTATCCTAGGTTTTAAATTTAAAAATGCATACTAGTTTCTTCTTCATAAACACACACACACACACCAGTAAATAAATTTAAGGTTTACCACCCCACTCTATCTAATCTAATTAAGAGGTTGGAACTTCTCCAGAGCTGCTATGTCATTAGACTGCCCATACTCATAATCACCTCACTGGGACTGCATATAGGTAATGATTCATGGCCAGATCTCATTCCATAGCTTTATGAGTCATCTATACTTTATTCCATTTGATAGCCCGGTTACCACACTTGTTTTTGAAGTGCATGCTCCCTTTTCATTACATTTCAGATGCTTTTTACAAAAGAAACCTATAATATTCAGGTATTCATTTCTTTGGGGAGTGTTCTACAGCTGCTGCTTGTATGTACACAGGAGGTGAAACTTGCGACTGATTATTTTTATAAAGCATTATTTCCACTTTTGGTATGAAATAATTCTCATTTACACTGCAAATACAAGCAGCACGCCGTTTTAAACAAAATATTAACAAAAAGTTTATACAGCTGAAAGCACGTAAGACATCAACCAACAGCTCAGTGCATTACAACTGCACCTTATCATTTGATCACCTCCCTGGCATCACTCCTCTATTAAATGTTCTCCCCAGAACAGTAAAAGATCCTGAAAGACATCAAATACAGTAATCGCCTTATCCTGTCCACCAAGAGAAAAGTATTAATACACATTTGTGAAGTTCATTAACTGTAACACACACACACACACACACACACACGCGCGCGCGCGCGCGCGCGCACACACACACACACACAGCGCGCGCGCGCGCAGTCCTGAATCTGTCCTGCACCTGCGGACGGGAGTCACTTCTGCATTCAGAGGCTGGGGTACTGGGATGTGGATAAAGTTCCTCCGCTAAGCCATAGTTACCTTCTTTCAGAAATTCGCTTACCACGTCGATGACGTCTAAAGACGCCTGACAGTGGCAAGGTACAGGCAGGTACGGATTACGAGGTGACAACGCGTCAGGGTGGGAGAGAAGTGAGCTCATCTCAGAGCTCGTTCTCGTCACCATGTCCTCCAAAACCCACTGCTTCCAAGAAGACCACTGCCTTTCCGGACAGCCCTGGCCCCCCACGACCCAGTTCCCAAGAGTCCCCGCATCCCTGCGTCCACCAACAGCAGGAAGCCTCCCTCCAGTCACCACCGACTGTGTGAGCCTCCGCTCTCAGTCCGAATTCAAGGTCCGGAGCGACCGAGGCCATAGATCCCAGCTCCCACCTCTGCCCGCGTCCCGGTGCGGCCCGCAGCTTACCTGCCGGGGATGCCAGGCTACAGCGCACCGCAAACACCGCGCCCCTCCCACCGTGACAGCCTCGGCCACCAGGCACCGCCCCCACGCGTCACTTCCTGTGCGCCACTTCCGGTCTGAATCCCGTCCCTCCCTGCAGTCTAGCTAGGAGCGCGACATCTGCTAAATGGCGTCACGTGAAATGCCCCCCCCCCCATCGCGCTCAAACTTCTTTGCCAGCTTCTATTACTTTCTGTTCTGCAGTTACTTCCCCTAGCTTGAACTTGAACATGGTGCTCCAGAGTGAACACAGCCTCTGGGGGAGAGCATAAGATTGTTCTGGTGTTCCTGAACCCTCTGTCCAGAGGGATGCTTGGGAATGCATGTTCTGAGGTTGCACTGCCTGGTTTCAAGTATCACCTTCGTGCTTACTGTGTTAGGCAAGTTACTTAACATATCTGTGCCTGTTTGAAGTGTGAAACAAGTAATACGAACTAGTACCTAGGTACCAGGCTAATTTGATGATGTCAATCTAGGGCTGTTGTATCACTTGAGCTAATTCAGTGCAAGCGCTTAATGAGTACTAACTGCTACATTTTGCCTCTTATGAACACTCTTGATCCCTACTCAAATATACAAGCGGAAGGAATTCTGGAACCGGTTTTTTATTCAGTGATGAATTGACGGTTCCCTCCTCTTCAGAGCTGTGAGCTCCTCCGGACATGGAACCACAATAGGAACAAACTTTAACCCCATCTGAAAGCACCTGCTTATTGTGTGAGGTCCTGAGTGAAAAGATGAATACAACCCATGCTGTGCTCTGGAGAAGTGGAGGTACTCAATAAATTATTAAGTCAAGAAGAAAACTCAGGGAAAAAAAGGAGATGAAGGGATCGATTAAATGGGGATTGATCTTTAGAACAAAAAAATTTGCAGAATGACAAGACCAAAATGAAATTTAGAGACATATGGTCAACCTCTTTCCTTTTTTGCAAGTGAGGAAAATTGGCTCCATAAAAGCAACAAAATGTCACACAATTAGTGGTAATGCTGGGAGCAGAAGTGGACCTTTAAAATCCTCATCATCTGCCCTTGTTTCCCAAATTTGTCTCAAGTTGTTAAAGTAAAAGCAGATTTACTTTCAAGACCTCCACTGTCAAATACAAAAGGATAGAAAAAAATCAGACCAGTGAGATAAGGGCTAAATAACCTTGTGGATGCCACACAATTCTAATGGTCATTGAATGTTCTGATGTGGCCACTGCTGGGTTCATGTCAAATAGTACTGTTCATTTCCATCAGTAGCCCTCTGCACCTGGAAAACTCATATAGACCCAATCAGTAGACTCTGAGTAAAGTTGGAGGCTTTAAGAGTAAAAAGACTGAAGTAAATACCCTGAGTAAATGGGAATTCTGCCTCCATACAGTCAGCTCTAGTGGGTCTTGAGCACGCTGGTCTACCATGCAGATTTGAACTCGCTAGACTCTACAACTGTATGACCTATTTCCTTAAGATAACTCTCTGCTAACTAGTCATACGACTTTTCTTCCCCTCCTTCTTCATCTCTGCTCCTCCTTCTCCTTCTCTTCTTCCACCTCTCTCCCTCTCCAGTCTCCTCTCCCGTCTCCCATCTCTCCTCTCCCTACTCTCCTCTCCTGTCTGTCTGTCTGTCTCTCTCTTTCTCTGGTTGAACTGATCGAAGACAATATTTTACAGTTGTACTATCTATCTGAAAAACTGCCTGTGCTGATGACAATTGAGTATCCCAAGATTTTGGCAGATGGTAGGTCTAAAATGTTTGTTGAATGAGTGAAAGAATAAATGGATTCCCAAGATTAATTCTTGGATCTTATGTCTCTTCTTCATACTCCTCCTGGCCCTTTCCCTATTAAAAAAAATCTTTTTAAAGCTATGTTGGTGGAGGGCTGGGGATATAACTCAGTGGCATAGTGCCTTGCCTGGCAAGCATGAGGTCATAAGTTCAATTCTCAGTACCAAAACAAAACAAAACACCTGTGTTGGTGGGAAAAGGAAGAAAAGATGAAATAATATATATAAGTTGGACTGGGGAGAGAATGGAGAAACATACAGCATTCTACTGCATCTCAAAGCAAACATCAATGCACCATAATGTTAATGAATGGAATAATATAATGTATAGAACTTATTTTTAAAATAATGGGGTAGGCAGAGAGTTTATAAACAAAACTAAATTGCATGGAAAATGCTTCAAAGAATCAACAACTGGGATCTCATCTTATTAAAAAGATTTTGCACATCAAAAGAAATCAACAGAGTGAAAAGATAAGCCACAGAGTGGGAAAAATTTTTAGCCAACTGTCCCTCAAACAAAGGACTTCTAGCTAGAACATATAAAGAACTGAAAAAATTGAGGCCCCCACAAACTCAAAGACCCAATCCAAAAATGGGCATCTGAAATCAATACACACTTGTCAGATGAAAAAATATGAAGGGCAAATAAATATATGAAAAATGTCAACATCATTGGTCAGTCAATAAATGCAAATTAAAACAACACTGATATCCCATCTCACCCCAGAAAGAATGGCTATCATCAAGAAGTCTACCAATAACAAATGCTGGTGGGGCTGTGGGGGAAAATGGACCCCTTCTCCACTGTTGGTGGGGGTGTAGACTAGTGCAACCACTGTGGAAATCAGTGTGGATATTCCTCAAAAAACTAGAACTGGAGGTCCCATTTAATCCAGCTATTCCCCTTCTGGGTATTTTCCCAGAAGAATTAAAAACATCATACCATAGTGATATATACCCACATATGATTGTAGCAGCACAATTTGTAATAGTTAAATCTTGGAAACAACCAAAATGCCCACCAACCAAGGAATGGATAAGAAAGATGTGGTATTTTTATACAATGGAGAACTACTCAGCTATAGAGGAGGATAAACTTGAGGATTTTATAGCTAAATGGATGCAACTGGAGATCATATACATAAGTGAAATAGATTGGACTCACATGTGTAAACTCCGCATTGTCTCCCTAGTGTAAGAAACTGAAAGAGTAAATAATATTCAAAATGTATAACAGATATTGTGAAAGAGGAAGAAAATTGTTCGGAAGGAACATTTGGAATGGGGGAAAGAAGAAAAGTAGGAAGGGAAAGAATAAATAAATATATATATATATATATATATATATATATGATAGCTAAGATAATTATACTACTAATTTCTTTTAGTTCATTGAAAAGAACAGTTTGTGCCTATATTGTTTGATCAATTTTGCATGCTTGTGTCTTGTAATCCAAGAAACTACTCTGAAGATAACAATATACAATATTTTAACATCGTTAATTTCCTATTATTATTATTATTATTTTTGGTACCGGGGATTGAACTCACGACTGCGCACTTGCAAGACAGGTGCTTATGCCACTGAGCTAAATCCCCAGCCCGTATTATTTTATTTTGAAATTCTGTATCATTCATTTTTCTCTTTAAAATAATAAAAATAAAATGTAAAATAAAGATCAGTATTGACCATTTACTGATATTGTCGTTTCATTACATTCATTTCTTTTTTTCCATCTACATATTTTCCATAATACAAAGTTAAAATTGGAAAGAACAGAAGGGCATCGCCCTTCTCTTAGGCAACACTGAGTTCAGACTATCCCAAGGAACCTCAGGATGCTTTTCCCTGATATTACAGAGACTTATCACAGCTTGGGTTTCCACTAGGCAGTGATACACAGATGGGAAAAAGATTTTTTTTTTTAGGAATAATGAGGAAGTGGGTTGTTCAGAGGAAGAAGTTGAACTGCAGTGCAGATCCAAAGACTGCTGAGAGGAAGTCCTAGAGTAAGTAGCGTCTCTGGAGTACCCTTACCAGCCTGTTGTGCTGGATGCAGCCTCCTCCTGGAAGGGGATGGGCTCAAGAAGGTGGCTCTCTGCAGCTGAGGGCTACTTTGAAGAAGCTGACCACTCAGAACTGCTTGTTGCTGGGCAGTAAGTGATTCATGGAAGGCAACCTGGAAAGTACATCTTTGCATTTTCTACAAAACACAACGTAAATTGGCCTACACAGTAATATATATATTGGATATAGATACTTCTGTTATGGGACTGTTACAACAAGCATCAAGACTGGTTTACCCCAGCAACTTGGTGATGTCATCCAGGATCCAGAGTCCAGGACCTGCCCCTCTTTTTTGGAATTGGGAGTTGAACTCAGGGGCTTCTCACTGAGCTACTTCCTCACCCCCATTTTATTTTGAGGCAGGGTCTCACTAAGTCACTGAGTTTCCCAGGCTGGGCTTAAACTTGCACCCCTTTCTCAGCTACCTAGAGTGCCAGGATTACAGGTATTCAACACTATCTCCAACATATATTTTCTGTCTTTGCTTTGCCAACAGATACATTTATTTCCATTTATTAAGGTCAACTCTGAGGAATGGATAAAAAATGTGGTATTTTTATACAACAGAGTACTACTCAGCCATAAAGAAGGGTAAACTGGACACTTTTATAGGTAAATGGATGCAACTGAGAACATATTCATTAGCTAAATAAAGAAGACACACATGTGTAAACATCATATTGTTTCATTAGCGTGACAAGCTGAAAGAAAAAGCATGTATATATATGTAAAAATAGTTAAGATAGTTTACTACTGAGTTCTCTGAGTTTGCTAAAGAGAAAGATTTGTGCTGGTATTATTCAGACAATTGAATGCAGACATCTTGTGCTCTGGTTGAAAGATTTGGGATGACAATGCACAATGCAGGTACCATTGTTACCCTCTGATGGATATGTTTTTATAGTTTGTTGTAGTTTTCTTTTCTTCTTCTTTTCTTTCTTTTTATCCTTTAATGAAATGGATTTGAAAAATAGAATAAAATAAAAATATATAAATAAGATCAACTTTCCTGATAGCTACATGATGGCTATAGTAATTCACACTAACATCACCCTCCAAAGGCATGGACACACATTCACTAATTTCAAGGTGATTCTCAGACTGGACAAGAAAGAAATATACATTGATCTCTGAACCAGACCCTGTCATCTGTATAATTTTTATCTTTGCAACTTTAGTAGAGGGCGTTACACTATTTACCATTAAATTCCTTGCTGTTATAAATTCACTCTAGAATCTTATATCAGTAACTTCAATGTGTTAAAACAACTCAAACTATTTCTTATTCATGCTATAAAACTACTAAGGTCTGCATGGAAGCTCTGTTCAAATGTAGTCATTTGAACCAGGCTGACCGTGCAACTACTACCTGAAACAGTGCTATTAGTCAAGACAAAGCAAACACAGTCCAGTGAGGCATGGATTGACTCCTAAACTCCCCTCCTGTCAACATTTTATTGGCCATGGGGATGCCACATGAGCTGACTTACTTTAAATAGTCAGGCAAATGCAATCCTACCATGGATAGGGAAGGGAGAAAATTAGGGTATTCATGAATATCACTAATGAAGATAAAAACTCATGTAGAATCCAACTGTACCAACTACAGAATTGAATGACATTTCTTTGACAGCTTCCTTTATGTAATGCAATTAAAATGTGAGCAACTATAGAATACATATACCTGAAGTCATTCTGACATTATTAGTTGCTCAGTTTAAAAAATAAGGTAGTTCAAGGCAAAAATGAAGTCAAGAGCAGGGCTGTGAAGTGCTGACAGTTACCCTCCTGAGTGTCTCAGCAAGGCTATACTCTAGAATGCCCTAGGGAGCTTTCCTAAGCTGCAGGGTCCACTAGAATCTGAATCTCCCAGAGGAAGTGCCAGAAATGGCACTTTTTAAATGCATTCTTATTTTTATATATTCCTCAGTTAAGAACTACTGGACAAGCAATACACAGGTAAGTACCACGTCTGTTTTACTCATGTTTTTTAGCAGTGCCTAGCACATCTAACTACTCAATAACACTGTAGTTGGTGAAATACATAGTTGTAAAACATGGTTATCAAATAACCAACATCATACCCACTAGGGTTCCACTGTCTGACTCTGTAAAATCCCCCTTTAAGAATCACAACACAACCCTTCTCTGGTTTTTTGTTGTATCCAATCTCTCAAACAATGGACAAAAGTGAATGCATTCTCAGTGCAATTTTTGGCTGTGATTAGCTTAGAGGTGGTTGCAGTGCTATAGCTTGGATCTGAAATATCCCCCCCCAAAAGCTTATATGTTAAAGTTAATTCCCAACTTGATGCTGAAAAATGCAGCATTGATCTGACTTCTTTTACCTGGGGAAGATGAAGATATGACTGAGCCATTTTTTGCCACAGTTGAGTCTTCTTTAGGAACCCTGATGTCTTGTTTTCATTATTAAATACTGAACACACCCAGCATCACCAAGCTCCACATTTAACCCTTGAACGAGCCATTTGAGTTACACAAATTGTCATTACTCTTATTATTGATATAAGGGAGAAATTTTTGTCACATCTCCCATGTCAGACACTTCCATGAGCAGCTTTTACCCTGAAAATTCAGCCTTCTCTGCAATGGTGAGACCAATGTACCTAACTAGCAAAAGCAATAGCATACAAATGGTGAGGAAGTGCTGAGCTAAGAGAAATTATACCTTATTGAGAGGATTAAATAAAAAGATAATGTAAGACTATGAAAATGCAGACCAATGATCAAGAGACTCTCAAATATTCAGGGAATCTATAAGCAGCAGTGTACTAGCACCTGGTAAATTAGTTTGTCATCACACCACAAATCCAGAAAGAAAGGGGCCCGTAAGAATGTAGGCAGTTTGTTATGTACACAGACTGCAAAGGAAAAACCAGCATGCGATCAGCCTCCTGCTTCCCTAGTCCCACAGCATGACACCTACGAGAGGGACCACGGGCAGCTGTCAGGACAAGTGTCTCCTGACAGCTCCACATCATGCTTATTCTCTCCTCCTGCTCCAGAAGGAATTTCAGGCCATTCAGAGCTATTCTGCCTTGCCTTTTTGGTTTTTGAGGAGACAATCTACTACTACCTGAAGGAAAAGGGAGCTCAATTTACTGCTTCTTGTAGGAAAGGAGAACTGCACTGGTCATGAACAGGCTCTTAAAAAGTGTTGATATTGGGGGTTTGGGGGCAAGCTGGAATTCAGAATGCAGGGATTTTCAGGGGTGTTAGATGGAGATTGGTATCAACTCTATGGCCTGTTGCTGCCGTTGGCCATTGGCCCTCAGAGGCATGTGCATTGAACTGCTAGTGACTGACCATCCTTGACCATTAACTTTGATCATTGAGGTCCTTGTCCTTGCTTAATTAAGTGGTTTCTGACTGCTACTTGTCACCAGGGCTTCCAGGCATTCAGTACTTTTCTAGTGATGGGAACCTGTTTGTATTTTTAAGAGACAAGAGAGTATGAATGAAGATAACCCTGAATCATTATCAAAATTTGTAAAACATCAGTGAAAAAAGTTTTCAGATGCTTTTCTTAGAAACTTCCAGACTGTTTTCTGACATCCTGATGGATGTGGGGACCACAGGTAGATATGTACATTTTTAGAAGAACCTCATGCCACCTGAATTTTTGGAGGGAAGGGCCCTGGGCATTGTCTTTAGTCTCTACTGTAGGTTCAGCAGAGAGTCGGTTCAGTTCATGGATCACTGAAAGAAGGACTAGAAATCCCAGCTCTTAGGGGAGAAGAGAGAGCAGGATTGGGTAGATGAGCAGCATTTCTGCAGGACACGGAAGACGATTATTTTACAAATATTCGGTCGATATTGGCCATCTCCTACTTTGGGCGAAATGTCTGCTGTAAGTTCATGTGTTTCAGACCTGCTATCGCTTGACACAGTGGTGGGGGCCGCAGCCCCCGTGCCTGTCACCAGGGATCATGACAATGAACTGCAAATTAGCTTGCACGACTCGGTGGCTCCAAAACTTGTCTGAAGGAGCAGCTGCTGCCTCTGTTCCAGGGAGTCGCAAAGCTGGTCATTTCCACCTGCTTCCCAAGGTCTTCTCTGAGAAGCTTTGCGTGGCCTCTTTACAGGAAGAGAGCGGGGCGGCAGAGAAGATCCCGGGGGACACGAGGGCGGGGACGGGGGCGAGGCAGAGCCCCGGGACGCGGTGCCCGGCTCCGATTGGCCCAGAGGGTTCGGTCCTCCCGGCAGCACCCGGAGAGTGGCTGAGTCCCGGACAGAGGCAGAGGGAGATGGCTGAGTACGCGCGGCTGCCCCCCTCGCTGGCACTGATCCGCCTGCGAAACCCGCCGGTAAACACCATCAGGTAAGCGCCTCTCGCGGGTCTGCGGGGCCCTGTGCCTCTGGCTCCCCCTGCTGGTTCGGCCTGATGGAGCAACTGGGTTATGCCAGGGCCCGCCCCTTCCTTCCTTGTTAGTACACTTTTGCAGTACGCAGTGTTTACGTTCCTTGTGTGGGGTTGATACCTGTACACAACACATCTTAATTCCTTTTTTCACTCCCCTTACCCCTTCCTTCCTTCCTTTTCATTTGACAAACATCTATCACCCTACCTTCTCTTCGCTACCTTTTATTTTGTTCTTTATTTATAATTTCGGTTTCTTGGATAAGAGAAACCACGTGACATTTAAGCTTGTGTGCCTGATGTATTTCACTTCACCTTGTGGGCTCAAGGTGCGTCCATGTTCCTGCAGGCGACGCCAGTTTATCCTTCTTTATGGCAGAGCAGTGCTCCTTTGTGTGTAAATACCACTTTTTCTTCATCCGTTCATCTGTTGGTGGACATGTAGGCTGCTTCCAAGACTTAACTATGGTCAGTTGTATTACTATAAAATGGGTGAGCATGTATCCCTTTAATAATGACATCTTCAACTGTTTGGGGATGATGGCTTTTGACTCAAGAAATGAGCAGCTGAGTGATGGCTACTAAGTGGTAGAAGTGCCCTGGAGCTGGGCCTGAAGATGGCACCTGCGTGCTGAACCCTTTGCTTGTTTGCAACTTGGCTTCCCAGAACTGTCATTTCCAAAGGTCTTGGCTTAATACATGCAAGGTTGGACCTTGATCCGGCCCTGAGCCCCAATCTTGAAGGCATGCTGCTCTGCTGACCTGTGCAAAATCTTTAGAAATCAGACTATACAGTGGTTACACAAGTATTTAAAATAAAGTAATGGACAGGAGGTGTAGCTGAGGAGTACAGTGCTTGCCTTGCATTCATGTGGGTCTGGGTTCATCTCCAGCACTACAAATAAGTAAATCACAGTGAATTCCAGTGCAAAAGGTACAGCAGAACTGTCTTGCCCAGAAATGCAAAGTTAGTTTTCCTGATTTATTCTAAATTTCAGAGCCTGTTTGCTTTCCTAGAAGATCCATGTCTGAATAAGCCTATTACACAGTTCAGTGTTCAAGAAATTTTTATTAAAGCAAGAATTTTATCATCCAAATGGTTTCCTTGCTCAGTTATTAGTTCTGCTACTTAAAACAGAACTCATATCCTGAGCTGTTCTACACTAAAGAATCACAAAATTAAAGAAAGGAAGTTTAAGGATTTTTTTTGTTGGTTTTTGGTACCAGGGATTGAACTCACAACTGCACACTTGCCAGGCAGGCACTTCTTTCACTGAGCTAAAACCTGGCCCTAAGTTGTTTTTTAAATTTTATTTAAAGAGGAAAAAAAAGCAAAAGGAAAAAGAGTAGCAACAATACAGAACTCTAAAAGAAAAAAAGAGAAAAAAATTAAGAAATCACTAGTTGATAAATTACATATTGTTATCTTGGATGTAGTTGTTCAAATTATTAAAATTAACAGATATATAGTAGACATTCAAACAGTGAGACTACCAACAGTTCTGCTCAGAGATCCAACGAAGATTCAGCAATATGGTCATCTATTTTACACACTCAAACATACATGCAGTTATATCCCTTAGATCCCTTTCTTTTTCTCTCTTTTTTACAATAGCAATTACACATTTTGGGTTTTATTACTCTTATAGTTCTTATCACTTTTTACACTAGAGATACAATATGATATTTATAAATATGTTTCTTATTTCACTAATGAGGATAGCCTCAAGTTGTCTCCATTTACCTATGAAAGCCTCAAGGTCATCCTTTTTTATAGCTGAGTAATATTCCATTGTGTAAAAATACCACATCTTTTTCATCCACTCTGTGGTTGATGGGCATCTTGGTTGTTTCCAGGATTTAGCTATCACAAATTGTGCTGCTATGAACATGGGTGCACATATATCACTGTGATATGAACTTGTCAGTTCTTCTGGGAAAATACCCAGGCGGGGAATAGCTGGATTGAATGGAACTTCCAATCCTAGTCTTCTGAGAATTCTCCATGTGGATTTCCACAGTGGTTGCACCAGTCTATATTCCCACCAACAGTGGAGCAGTGTTCCTTTTTCCCCCGCATCCTCGCCAACATTTGATATCAGTTGATTTCTTGATGGCAGCTATTCTTTCCGGAGTGAGGTGAAATCTTAATGTTGTTTTAATTTGCATTTCTCGAATGACCAGTGATGGTGAACATTTCTTCATGTATTTATTTGCCATTTGTATATATTTCTCTGAGAACTGTGTGTTCATCTCAGATGCCCATTTTTGGAGAGGGTCTTTGAATTTGGGGAGTTTGATGTTTTTAAATTCTTTATATGTTCTGGATATAAGCCCTTTGTCTGAGGGGTTGCTGGCTAAAATTCCTTCCCTCTCTGTGGGTTTTCTTTTCACTCTGTTGGTGATTTCGTTTGAAGTGCAGAAAGTTTTCAATAATATGAGATCCCAGTTGTTGATTCTTTGAAGTGTTTGCCATGAAGTTTGCATTTTGTGAATTCTCTGCCTACCCCATATGTCTCCAAGACTTCTACCTACCTTGTCTTCCAGTAGATTTAGTGTTTCTGTTTTAATATTTAGGTCTTTGATTCATTTAGACTTTAGTTTTGTGCATGGTGATATGCATGGATCTAGTTTCAGTCTTCGGCATGTGGAGAGCCAATTTTTCCAACACCATTTAATAAAGAGGTTATCCTTCTTCCAGTGAACATATTTAGCCCCTTTGTCAAATATCAGGTGGCTGAGTGTCTTTGTAGTTGTGCTAGCATCTTCTAATCTGTTCCATTGATTCTCAGGTCTATTTCTTTGCCAGTACCATGCTGATTTTATCACTGTGGCTTTGTAGTATAGATTCAAGTCAGGAATTGAGATGCTTCCTGTCTTGCCTTTGTTTCCCAGAATTTCCTTTGCTATGTTAGGTTTCTTCTGTTTCCAAATGAATTTTAGGAGTGTTTTCTCTAGATCTGTGAGGTATGTCAATGGTATTTTGGTTGGGATTGTGTTAAATCTGTATAACAGTTTGGGGAGTATTGGCCCTAAGTTTTTGTACTTTGCAGAAAATCCTTTACCCAGGACTTATATCAATTTGTTTTTATATTTTACTATTTTTCAGGGATATTTTGGTCATTTTAAAGTCAAGTAATGTGTGATGGGCATTTTTTTTTTGCTAGTCCTGGCATTAGCTTGGAACACAAGGTTCAAAGTTTCCATTTTAGATTTTGCAATTTTTTTCATAATATTTAAGATATTTTGATGTTTCATTATCTTTCTTCAGTAGAGAAAGAGTTTCTTTTTATGGTCCCTGATCAATTTTAAGCAGCTGGAACCTCAGTGGCACCCCTTAACTGGTTTCTAGGCAGCCTCCTAGCTTGGTGGGGTAGTAGTACAGCTATGGTTTCATCACCCTTAGAATGAAAAGACTCTGGAGACCCAAGAATGTGAAGAAATTCTGAATTATCACTATGGAACAACAAGCCAGTGATTTTACCAACAAGATAGGATACATGGGTTGAATAAGTGGAAACCGCTGTGTACTCAGTGTTAGCTCTGGCTCTTGAGATGGGGCAGATGTCCTCAAGGAAGCAGGCAAAGGTTCCTGATGTTGTACTTGAACCGCAGGCTGTTGCATGGCAACCTGTGGCTGTGCACTAAGATGCTGCCAAGGGTTGCGGGTTGCCACAGTGCATTTATAGTGAGGAATGCTGCGGGCCGCAAGGGTAGTCTTAGCAGCAGGAGCTACAGGACACGGAGCTGTTCTCTGTGTTGATGTGCTTGTACATGCTGTGCTGATTTGTGGAACCTATGAAGTAACTGGTCTCAGAGTACTACACGGTGGTCTGGGAGAGGCTGGGGATAGCACCAGGCATATTCTGGAATGGATGAGACCTGAGCGAAGGCCTTGGTCCTGGTTGAGCAGTTTAGCTAGGAGGCTGATACGCTTCACGGTCCCGAGTCTGTGGGATACCTGCTGTGAGGTAACCCGGAGGGGCTGGCTGGTAGGGGTTGATTCTGGATTTGGACACAGCTTGTGTACTGGCCATTCTCTGCATATACTGGTTAGTGAGGTGAGCCAAGTGAGGGTCTGCCTTTCTTTGTGCTAAACTAGTGGCTTCGTGGCCTCAATTCTACTGCTCATTTCTGTAACCACTTTAGCAGCTCCTTCTGGGGAACAGAAACACACAAAACCAAACCCTCCGCTGCGATCACCTTCTGTTACAACCTTTCTTCTAGTGATTGTACCAGATGGTGTGAACTCTTTCTGGAGACATTCATCATCAGTACCACCACCGCCATTTTTCACCTACATGTCCATAGCCTGGTGTCCGGTGATCCTATCTTGCTTCACCTGTTCAAATTTGCACTGAAGTTCTGTCTGGCATTCCACTTTTTTGGGTCTGAACCCCAACAACAGAGGTTAGTTTTCCACTGAGCCCCTTGCCATTCATCTCATCCACAGCTTTCTGTGCCTCTTCACGTCTTTCAAAGCTTCCAAATCTTTTGGATTTCCCACTTTTGCCGGTTGTTACTTTCACCTAAAGCAGGTCCAGGTTTTCCAGAGAGATCCTTAATGTGCTCATCATCCCTGTCTGCTCCAAAATTCTTGATGTACTGTTGAGCTATTTTGTCCTAACTCCGAATTCTGCTTCTTGTTCAGAGATTTGAATTGTTCAACAAATACTTTGTGATCATTTTAGAAGCATTCATCGTTTTCAGTCATTCTTTCAGCTGCTTCCTGTGTCTGAAAACGCACACATCCGTAGCTCTTGGAACCATTTTCCACCTTACATGAAAGATATTAACAAAAGTAGGAAATGCATCATACAGTGTTTTATTATCAATGGGTCTGTCCAAATTTCTAATGAGTGTGTTGTGTTACCTGCTCCACTTTGACAAAGTGATGAAGACCACTTGGTGCAACTGGCTTTGCCCTTTATAAGATCAAAACCTGTGGTGTCCAAAGTATGTTCCACTTCCTCTCACTGCTGGAAGGAGTGGCGGGTGATCATATTCCTGTAAACCTGGATGGAAAAGGATGGGCCCTACCAAGCTGAACTAGAGCATTGCTTCAGTCACGTCTGGGTGTAGGTCTCCAACATAAAGCAAGGTGGTGGTGCAGATGGGGCCGCTCGGGTTCATCCAGGCATGGCTGCTCTAGTGCCCATTAGGCCAGGATCTTTCTGAGAGGAGGAGACCTAACATTTCTTTTAAAAGTGAGGTCCGTGCTGCCTTTTTGGAAAAGTAATAAAGTTAGGTTGCTGCTCTCCCTCTGTGTCTCTAAATATATTTCTGTAGCGGCCTGGGAAAGAGCCACCCATTCACAGAGAGTCAGATTAATGGAAATTATAATTTACAGAGAATTTATGTAACATAGACAGAAAAAAATTTTAGTCAAAATTTTTATCACATTGCTGCTGCCATGAAATGAAACTGAAAGGAGGGAGACCTGCTGATTTTAATTGACTTTTATCTCTTTATCAAATTTCATTTTATCCCTAGTATTATATATGAATTAGTGCATTTCTAATACTAAAAACTACAGAGATAAAATCACACAGGATTTGTCACTCCAAGAGAAAAATGTAAAATATCTTGTACATTGGGGTGTTTTTGGTGGATAAGACAGAGAAATGCTGGGGTGTGAGACCAGTACACATGCAAGGCAAGTGCTCCACATCTCAGCTGTACCCCGGCTCATTATCATGTTGGTTTTGAAAAAGATAAACAAGCAGCATGATTCTGTATCAGTTCTGGGCTGTCTGTGCCTCTGTTAGAATCACTGGGTAGTAGGAATCTGCTGTACCTTCTGCTATGAATGGGAACCAGGCCCACCAAGACCTTAGAAAAAAATGTTCAAAGGCCAACAGCCAAACTAGCAATATTTTCTGAGAACTATTTAAACATTTCTGGCACGTGACTTGCTCTTCCACCACACCCTAAGTAGTGTACCTACCTCACGAAGTGGCAGGGATTCATCAGACGGAGAGAAACTGGCACTCATCACATTAGATGTCCTCATTGCTGTGATCAGAAGCCCCGCGGCCATCTCCTCCCCATGGGCCCCAGTGCTCAGGACCCATGTCAGCATCATACGGAGACTTCCTCCACGTGGGAACATAGGCTGCCCTGCCCTTCCTGTCTGTCTTATTCTAAGCATTTATTTCAGGCAGGGTTACATTCCTGTCTTCATCAAGTTCACCAGGTTCATTTTTTTGTTTTTTCCCTTTTTTTTCCTTCTTTCTTTCCCTTTTGCCTTCCTATTTTTAATTTTATGTAGGAAGTTATCTCTTCCCAACTCACTAAGAAAATTCTTTATCCTGCAGTTTACAAACTCCTTTATTGCTAGTTTCGCCAGCCCTATCTCCCTCCATCCAGCTGAATGTTAACCCTCTTTATACATGTAGGACATGACTGATTCCCCAGCTTGGCTGCCAAAACAGTGGCTTGCACACTTAAAAACAAACAAACAAACAAACAAACAAAACCTGTAATCCACATAGCAAGAAAGCAGGTTTTACGTGACAACTGAAAACAATATGTGTGTGTGTGTGTGTGCATAACTAAAGCTCTTTCTGACAGCAAACGTTCTTAGATGTTGTATAGTTTGGCGTATTCCACTTTCAATCTTTTCTAGTTCTTTGTTTGAAAAATGATAGTCACAAGCCACACACTGATGTGATGAACCTTTATTTAAAAAAAATCTATCAAGGAGAGGTGGGTAAAGAAGCTGAGCAGCTACACTCAGCACTCAAGAAATGTCACCTTCTCCCAAACTCCACTCTCCACAAAGGACAGTGTCAAGGGGAAAGATTTTCTTGGCCCATGCAGCCATTGCCCTGCTGAGAGCTGTGGGCCTCTCAGTCTTCTGAATCCAGTAAAGCTGTATCTATTACAGTCTTATTCATTTTTCATTTTGGGGGCCTCTTTTGAATTTTTCAAAATTGACACAAATGTAAATAACACAAGAAGGGTGAGTTGGAATGGGAAAAGCCAGTCTCTTCTCAGTGGCATTTCTGGAGCTAATTTTGGCTCATTTTTTAACCATCCTTTGTCCACAGCCAACACAGTTACCTCTGTATCCCCGGCTTCTATTTGACCAACTATGAATAGAAAACATAGTTAAGTCCAGAATGCTTGGGTCTCTAAAGAACACCTAGAGTCTTTCTTTCTTGTCATTACGCCCTAAACAATATAATAACTATTTTTTTTAGCATTTTTGTTTTGTTGGGTATTGCCTGTGGTCTAGAGATGAAGATGTTCATGGGTTATATGTAAATACTCCAGTACTTTGTGTAATGGATGAGGGCTTTTGGTATCATGGCAGGAGGAGAGGGTATATTCTGGAACCAACTTCCAGCAGGTACCGAGGGATGACTGCAGATGCCTTTGCAGTCCTCAAGGTTACACAATGGTCCAACATGTATTTTATGTTCAGTTACAGTTTCTAATGAACCAGTCGAAAGCAACAGGTTCTGTTTGATATCTTCTAGGTTAACAGGTAAAAAGTCACTAGGGGAAAGGTAATTAATGTACATAGGACAGGTATTTCCATTATTCCATGGGTTTTCATTTGATTGACTCTGGGTTACAAGGTGAAAAGTAAGCAAGTGAAAGACATTAATCATACACTAAGGCAGGTTATCTCTTTTATTCCCGAGGATTTTTTTACCCTATTTTTTTCTGGCTTTTCCAAACTTCTGGGGTCTCTAATCCACAGGTAGACTCTTCTTCTTTTTATCATTTTCTCATAAGTGATGCAGTATAACAACTATTATCTTTATTTTTGTTGTATTTAATTTTTTTGGTACTGAGGGTTGAACTCACAACCTCACGCTTGCCAGGCAGGGGCTTATGCCACTGAGCTAAATCCCTGGCCCCAACAACTTTTTTTTTTTAAATGATAACATTTACATTAGATGGGAGACATTGTATATATATCCTAGAAATTGTATGAATCAGTTATATGTAAATACTCTGCTAGTTCACAGAACAGAGCATATGATAATTCTAGAATCCTGGTAGGGAAAATAGAGGTCCTTGGCACAGTTTCCCACAGGTGGAAGAATGACTATGTATACCTTTTAGAATTCTTGTTATTATGTAATGATTCTGAGTCTGTTTCCATGAAGGGGGTTAATTTTTAATTAACCAGTCAAAAGCAAGAAGTTTTCTTTGATTTTTCCTCTAAGTTATGAGGTGAAAAGTGACTCGGTGAAAGGTATTGTCATGCATATGGCCAGTTAGCTCCTTCTCTGCCAAAGGTTTTATCTCATAGTTGCTGGTCTTCACAATATGACTCTTACAGTGGAAGATTATGTACCCCATGTACTAAAATAGAGGCTTGACAATATCTCAGCCCATGTGTAACAGTGTTCCCATTTTTTTTTTAAATGTTGCTTTGTGGCTATCCTTCCTCCTTTCTTTTAATACTCTTCCTATTTCTAATTTTATTGCAAGCTTATCTTTTCGTAGCTCAGAGAGATATGCTAATTTTTGTTCTTTTTTTTTTAACCACAAGAGTAGTTTAAAGCCTTTATTGCTGGCTTAACTCAGATGAATGTCAGTCCACTTTGCCTTTTTTAAAAAATTTTATTTAAAGAGGAGGAAAAAAGCAAAACAGAAAAAAGGGTAGAAACAATACAGAATTTCAAAAAAAAATAAACGGTAAGAAATCACTAGTTGATACATTACATATTGTCTTCTTGGATATAGTTATTCAAGTTACAAAATTAAAGCATACAAAGTGGACATTCAAACAGTGAGGCTGCAAACAGTTCTGTTCACTGGTCCAACAAAAACTTAGCAAGATGGTTATCACTCCTACACACTTAAATATAAATGCAGTTCTATCCTTTAGAGTGCTTTCTTTTCCTCCTTTTGCTTTTTTAGTCCATTATCTGTTTAGTTATATCATGTTTCAGGTTGCTCAGTACCTTACTGATCTGTTTTGTTGTTGTTATTTACTTTAAAAAATTTTTTCTTATTATTATTTTTTCATTTTATTTATTTATTTATTTTGAAGGTAGTAAAATACAGCAGAACAAGACAGGACAAAGCCAATTGAGGCAGTACAATGAGATTGGTACAGAACCTCACAGCAGGTTACCGGGATAACAGCAATAAGTACAGTAGTATATCTAGTTTTCTTCACAATAGTTATTCCTTTAATCAGGTAGAGCAATATTGAAGGAAATACCAAAATTATAAAAACAGAATATTGAATAGAGCAATACTATTGATCAGAACAGAGGAAAACAGAAATAACAATATTTGCCTTCAAAGAGATGGCAGAAGAAAATCCCCCTTATTTGCTGTATTGCATATAGGCAAACTTGAGAATGAGATGGATGTTTCAAACTTGAGATGGTGGGCTCACAGCCGCCCACCAGAGCAGTGAGCTGGTTGCCTGTTTTCCCAGCGCCCCATGTTCCAACATGGCGTTGATCTCAGGAAACGCTGATATGGTTCTCGCCCTGGGGTGGTCGCGGCTTGGGAGGCCACAGCCACTTACCAGGGCGGCATGCTGGCGGCTGCCTGTTTTGCCAGCGCCCCAAGTTCCAACTGTAAGTCCTCTTTGTAGGCGCAGCACATGGCTGATTACTAAGCTTGTGTCCAGAATGGTGGCTTTCATACTTTTAAAGAACTATAATTCAAATAGATAGAAACTTCATGTTTTACATAAGAAGTAAAGGCACATACATATATATAAATGTATAATTGAAAATAAAGTTTTCTAGTTGGGTGCAGTGAAGAAATGATGAAAGGCTGGTTAGAAATGGAGAACCCCCTTTTTTTGTACTCAGTGCTACTGATGGAGCTAATTTGGGGTCATTTTGTAACTACCTGACACTCACAAGGTAGTAGAACTGCCCACTGTAATCCTGGTTTCATATCTGCCATAATAGCTGGTGATGGAAAATATAGTTATAGTTAGTTACACCAGGATGGTTGTGTCTTAAATATACAGTCTTTTTCTTTTTTTCTTGTAATTACTATGTAGCGTTTATATTGATTTGTTGTAAGTACTCCTGAAATGATGATATGCCTCAGCTATTTATTTTAATGTAATCGACTGTGGGTTTGGCTCTCCTGGGGGTGGAAGGAACAATTTTCCACAGATGCTGTGTGATTATGTACTATTTCAGATTCCTTCCCTCCTTTCTTTCTTTCTTTCTTTCTTTCTTTCTTTCTTTCTTTCTTTCTTTCTTTCTTTCTTCCTTCCTTCCTTCCTTCCTTCTTCCTTCCTTCCTTCCTTCCTTCCTTCCTTCCTTCCTTCCTTCCTTCCTTCCTCCTTTCTTTCTTTCTTTCTTTCTTTCTTTCTTTCTTTCTTTCTTTCTTTCTTTCTTTCTTTCTTCTTTTTGGTACCAGGAATTGAACTCACAATCTTACACTTGCCAGGCAGGTGCTGTGCCACTGAGCTATATCCCTGGCCAGATTCATGGTCAGACTTGGATTGTAATTAACCAGTTGAAAGCAAAAGGTCTTGTTTGATTTTCTGCAGGTTAAAATGTGAAAAGTAACTAGGTGAAAGGGAACTACCATACACAGCACAAGTATTTCCTAAGAATTTGTGTCTTCATTTCTGGGTCTTAGCAATGTGGCTTTTACAGTAGTTTGCTCTTGTTTTGTTTTACAATGATTTTTACCCCATATACTAAAGAACTGAGATTTAGTCTAGAAGACTCAGAGTTCCAAGGCAAAACTGACTGTAGTATGCTTCTGTTACTGTGTGGTAGGTCCGATAAATAGATTCCAGCCTCTGGTATGCAGCAAGCAACGAAGTGTAAGTGTGCACTTGATGAAAAATGAAAAGCAGCCACATTTATTGAATATCATGAGAAGATGTGCTCAGGACAAGTCTGTACCAGCAGAAACAAAAAAGGTGGTGCAAACAGAAAAGTGATGTCGGGGTGAACACAGTACAACACAGAAAAGTGGTGTGGAAAAACATAGTACAACACCCAGGTGTCATCTGGCTTTTAGATTTTTAAAGAAAGTGTACCCCAGCCTGGGTGCCTCTTGTGTGCTCTTACATAGAGCTTCAAAGATTTCCTGGGTTTTTGATGCTTTATTTTTTATCTCCCTTAAAACAGTGGAAGGATAACTGGCCCTAGGGTACTGCTCAAACTCTAGGAGGGGAAGAGGAGTGATTTGCGCAGCCCCACAATAGTACTTATATCATTTTTCCTTTAAACATCCCTTTACTGATCTTGTCTTGTTCTTTTCTTTTCTCTTTTTTCAGACAGGCTCTCCTTATGTAGTCTAGGCTGGCCTTGAACTCACTATCTCAGGCTGGTCTCAAACTTGCAGCAGGCTTCCTGCCTCACCTTTCAAGTGCTGGAATCATATGCATGCACCACCAGGCTCATCTTCTTCATTGGTTTTCTTAAATTCTCCTTTACCCTCCCTTGTTCCTATTACTCCCCTGCTTCTTGGAAATTCCCTTCCTTTTGTCTTTTTGACTTGAGTTCGCTTGCTGCTAGGTCACTGTACTGAGCCTCTCCTGCTTCTTAAATGAAGACGTAGTCAGAGAAACTGCCCTCAGCTCTCTATTTCTTTTTGTAGACTTATTTGATTTTGCCTTTAGCCATCTCATCTGTGGACAAAACCCTCACATACTGAAATATGGCAAAATCTACTGTCAAAAATGTTTGGTCTTTCCCTGTACTTGCCTTTATCTCCTAACTTAGGCAGGATTAGATTTGACTGTCAGTGACAAAAACAAAAAACAAGCCGGAGGTATAGCTCAGTGGCATAGCACCTGCCTGGCAAGTGCAAGGGTCTGAGTTCGAGTCCCAGTACCAAAAAGAAGAAGAAGAAGAAGAAGAAGAAGAAGAAGAAGAAGAAGAAGAAGAAGAAGAAGAAGAAGAAGAAGAGGAAAGAAAGAAAAAAATCCCAAGAAAACAAAACAACCTCCCCAGGAGCATAATGAATTAAACAGAAGTTAACATTCATTTCCCTCACAGCAGTGTCCTGGAATGGTAAAGCTGCTCTACAGTCATCAGCGACCCTAATTAAGTCTTTCTTGTGCTTTGCCACCTGAATACATGGCTTCTACCTTGTGGTTCAAGATGGCTTCTCCCTGTCTAGTTATCATGTCTGCATTTCTGCCACAGTAGGGAGGAAGGAAAAAGACAAAAGCACATCCAGGCTTTTGGGGGCTCTTCCCAGAGTATTTACAAATATCAAATATGCTTCCATCCCATTGGCCGGCACCTATAGCCTTGGATCAACTTTATTTGAAAGTAGACAGAAATAGAGTCCTTATTTGGGATACCGTATAGCCAGCTAAAATCAAACTTGATACTTTGATACTTTGAAGAAGGTGAGAGTAATGAAGATGTGAGTTAACTAGTAGCCTGTCACATCTCGTAGACTATTTCTCCTCTACTTTCCTTGTATTTTGCCATTAGATCTGCTACATCACTTTCTTTGTACCTGTACTACAACACTCATCTTCATTACCTTACTTGATATTTGTGTTTATTTATCAAGTAACTTCTTGCACTTTACATAGGAGGTGTATAATAGTATTTTAAAATTGATTCGTACAGATTCTAAGTGTTCAAAATTAAAGCAGAGTGCAGGAAAATAACATTCCTTTGGTGGATTTATTTAATCAATTCGGTGTTTCACTCACAGTGGATACATTTGTTGAACAAATGAATAAAAGCTTTAATGGTAAGTATCTACAGTCTTTATACACTGTGTGTTTGTTTAGTTTTTCATTTTTAAGAAAGGGAAAACTCTGAGATGATAGAAATTTAATTCTGACTAACTTGCTTCATGAATTTCTTTTAGTTTGTCTGTAATCCATGGAATAAGAGAAGGACTAAAGAAAGCTGCATCGGACAGTACCTTAAAAGGCATTGTGATTTGTGGAGCAAATGGCAACTTTTGTGCAGGTAACTAGTGTCTAACTCTAGAATCCAGCCACAGACTGAGATCGGTACTGCACTAGCTGTCCCTGTGGGTTATCACAGTATGGGGAATGGATATGGCAGAAGACGGTGGTGATGAGACCCCTTGTGGAGAAAGGAGTGGATCCCTCACAAGGAGGTTCAGGGAAGACTTTGGCCTTCATCTGTTTTATATTGGGTTGGCCTTTGGACGATAGTTAGTGCCAGGTTTGTTGATTTCGATACCTGCAGCTATAGACTTGCTCTGTATGTCCCCTCCACCTCTCAGAGCTTTCTCTGTAGCCAGAAGTATGTAATGTCTGTTAATGGTAGCCTGAGAAGAGTCAGCTGTCAGACTCATATCAATAAATATAAAAATGGTGATCACTATAATAATCAGCATTTATCTTGCCGGCTATAGGTAGTACTGTGTAGGTTATTCATTTATTACTAATAAATGTGGCACACATTGTTTTGATCATCAGTAAATCCTACAGTCACCATTTACAGGTCAAAGGCTGAGCTCGAGAGATTAAATAATGCTTCAAGGATTAACCAACTATGAAGTAGACTCCTCACTGTTTGGAATAGTAAGGTTGATTATACAAACTTATGGTGAAAATTTTTTTTTCCAGTAAGAAAGAGGTAGAAGACAGAATATAATTAGATTTGTGGCCTCAGAAGATTATAGTAATACCACAGTTCAGGTACACTTATGTTTGTGAACAATTTGGTTGGCAAATAGAAGCATTTGGCAAAATTTTGCCTCTGTTCATGAACTCTCCATTTGGTGATGAACACAGCTGTGACCGTCTTCCCCAGAATTGTAGAATGAATTTTGTGAATGAAAGTACCACTGTGTTCTTCTAGAAAAGCATTAGAAATTATCAAACTAGACTTAGTGAGAATATCCAGAGTGGCACATCCCAGATTTGGAAAATACATTCTTCTCAGATACATCTGTAACATTTAGAAAAAATGAACAGATACTGGAAGGTAAAAAAGCTTGTGCTTAGTTTTGGGTGAGCCCAGTGGTATAGTGTGTGATCAGTGTACCCAAGGCCCTGGTTCAGGCCCCAACACCACAGCGGGGGGGGGGGGGCGTGAAGCTTGTGTCAATAAACTTCATTTAGAATATATTTCCAGGCAATGCAATTAAACTAGAAATCTAAAGAAAAATGACTGGAAATCCTCATGTGTTTATAAAGCAAATCCATATCTTAACCTCTGAATCAGAACAGAAATCATAATGGATTTAGAAAATATTTGGAACTCAATGACAATGAAAACATAAAATACAAAACTCAAGGATGATGAAATTAAATTTATCAGGAAATGTTTAGCTTTAAAAGATTATACTAAAAAATAAAAAAGGCTGAAAATGAGCTAAGCATCTATATGATATAATTGGCAAAAAACAAAATTTAAAAAACCTCAAAAGTAAAATATACTCAAAAAATATAGAAGGAAAGACATAATGAAGGGAAATTAATGACATGGAAAACAAATGTGAATCAAGAAGATCAACAATGTTAAAGTTAGTTCTTTGAAGAGGTTGATAAAATTGGCAAACTTACGGAGAGATTAAAGTAAATAACAAAGAACTAACAATGCATATGAGAAGTTACCAAAAATTATCACTGCATAAAATGCTGACACAAAAAAAATATAGTGAAAATGTTATGAACCAGGAGATAAATACAACTGAACAAAACTGACTCAAGAAGAAATAGAAAGCTGGATATGGTGGCACATACCTGCAATTCCAGTACTTGGGAGGCTGAGGCGGGATTGCTGCAAGATTGAGGCCAGCCTGGGATACATAGCAAATTCAGGGCTAGCCTGAACTACACAGTGAGACCCTGTCTCAAGGAAAAAAAAAAAAAGTACAGTAGTCCTATAGCTATTAAAGAAATGCAATCAATAATTAAAAATCTTAGAAATTCCAGACCCAGATGATTTAACTGGAAAACCTCTCCTGTATAATCAAAGAAAAGATTCTGAAATTAACATAACTGTTAAAATCAAAAGAGAAGGAGCAGTCCCTAATATTAATTTCATAGGTCTACTGTAATAATTCCACAAGCTGGTTAGTGTAAGACTACAGAAGGTCTCACAGCTCTGAAAGCTGCAAGTTTGCATGAGGATGACAGTGAACCTAGGCTTCCTCAAATACTTTAGGGAAGAAGCCTTCTTGGTCTCTTGTGCTTCTGCCAATCCTTGGTTCCCAGATACTGCAATCCCTGCATCTGTCTTCACATGACCTTTTCTCCTTCATGTCTATATCCTAATTTCCTGGTGTTGTATAGACCCACATGGATCCATTATGACTTAACTAAATTACATTTGCAAAACTCCGTATCCAAACAAAGTCATGATTGTAAGAGAACCTAGCAATTTTCCTAGCTATATCAGCAAAATAAATATTCAAAAACTGATTGAATTTCTCTATGCTGTAAATAATTAAAATATAAAACCACTATACCCTTCTGTGTACCTTGGTTTTTTTCAAATTGGGACATTAATATTAAACTTATGTAATAAGTAGAAGACTATAAAACAGAATATAATTAAGCTCTGTACCCAAACTACTTGAGTGCAAATCTTAATCTGTTATTAGATATATGTCTTAACTAATGATTTAATATCTCAAAGCCTTAATTCCTATCTGTAAAATGAGGAATGTTATAATATTCAACCTAGGTTTTATAAAAATGAAGTGAGACAACATATTAAACAACTTAGCAAATGCCTGGTGCATTTATCCAATAAATATTAATTAATCTTATTTATGAAAAACTATCTCAGTCTAAAGTTGGGAATAATAAGCCCAAGGCTTGGGAATAATAAGCCCAAGGCTCAAACTGCAGTTGATCTGGTTTCTCTAGGGCCAAAAGGAATCTTAGAAACAAAACAAAATACTGAACTAGAAAGTGAAATAGGATGGGTAGGTGAGAAAAAGTATAGTTCCTAGATTAAAAAGGAATGCAAAAAGAAATAGGTAAATAGGCTGAACATGGATTAATTTTTAAACCTGTGTGACGCTTACTGATTTCAAATAAGAGATAATGCTATAAGAAAAAAGGTCATTTCATGTAATATCATGAAAATAATATTTTATGGTATGCTGTCAATTTTTAAAATATGTATTAATTTTTTATTTAATTCCCATATCAGTCATTTAAGATAGATACTAAGACAAAAACTTACTCAAGATTATAAAAATAAAAATAAAAAACTTACTCAAGATTATAAAAATAGCCGGGGATTTAGCTCAGCAGCATAAGCACCTGCATGGCAAGCGTGCAGTCGTGAGTTCGATCCCTGGTACCAAAAAAAAAAAAAAAAGATTATAAAAATATGGGGAAAAACTAAGAATTCACCAAAATATTATATTATTTCTGTGTAACAGTTTGAGTGATCCCCATGTACTTGATAATTTTGTGTACCTGTCAAATCTTCTGGAATACCTGTTATTTTTATGAGGATAAACAGGAAATATTTTTATTTTTGTTAATCATAAAAATCTATCAGGGGCTAATTCTAAGCTACTTGATTAACACATAAATGACAAATATTATATAATTTTATATTATATAAATTTTATATTGTGATGAGCTCTTCTCTTAACAAAGATGTGGGCTTAAGTTGCTGTGAACAGGGTTGTGTAAATAACGAGAGGGGCCAAATCAATGTCAAAATGATCGTCTCTGGCTGAGGACTATTCCTCTGTGCTTTTAAATTTGCCTGTAGTTAGAGTTGCTACCTACTGCATGGAAAGACAGATCTTCGAAGGTTACAGGATTTCTGGTAAATATTTGAAGACTGTCCTATTATTTAGTTCTCTGATTCTCAGAAAAGTTCTTTTCTTGTGCCTTCAGCGTCTGAGCCATCTAGATGGTGACCAAATTCCTTCACGTTAACATGAAAGCCCAAGTCTTTCTCAAAACTCTTCCCTCCTTGTCTCTGTGCCCTTTAGGTGTAGACATCCATAGCTTCAGCACTCCTACGTCCTCTGCAGAAGGACTGGGACCTTCAGTAGATGAAATTCAAAGATTTGGGAAGCCTGTGGTGGCGGCTATCCAAGGCGTGGCCTTAGGAAGGGGACTGGAGCTGGCGCTGGGCTGTCACTACAGGATTGCACATGCAGAGGTAACAGCTGAGCTCCAGGTGGGGGCCGGCTTTCTGTAAGACAAGCTCTAAATGCAGTCACAAGCATCAGAGATGATTATTGTAAATGCTTATCTTGCTGGTTGACAAGTGGCAAAAATGATGGGATGAGTGAGTTCAAAGTGAGGGGGAGAGTTTTGAGGGGGATTAAGGGCAATGTATATTTTACTATATTAACTTTAAAAAAAATTAAACATTCACCATATTTTCATTCATACTTCATGAATAAAGGCTGAGGATCCCTAGTACAAAAATTCAAAATTCAAAATGCTCCAAACTCCAAAACTTTTTAAGTGTGGACATGCCACCACCAGGGAAAAATTGCACACCTGAGGTCATATGATAGTTGAGAACCAAAAGACAGGCATACTCAAAATACTGTATAAAATGACCTACTGGCAATCTAGATAAAGTGCATATGAAACATAAATGAATATACTGCTGACTTGGGTGTCACCCCCAAGAAATCTCATTTGAGTATATTCAGATATTTCAAAACTTAAAAAAAATTCTAGTTGCAAGCAGTCCAAGTAAGAGATACTCAACTTGTACCGTAATGTATTTAATTATTTGCTTATGGTGTTTTAATGCTTGTAAACATTTATAAAGACACACATATGTCCCATGTGTGCCTCTTCTGTGTCCCTCTCGCCATGACCTTTGGGGGAGTGAGTGGAGATCTGAGTCACTACCAATAAATAAGTCAGGGAAGAGGCAAGAGCAGTGAGGAATGCATATGCTGACTGACTTAGGATAAGCTCAAGTGAGACACTCTCAAATAAATATGTAAGCTATCTTGGAGCTGTCACAGCAGTCTGAGTATGTGGCAGTCTACATTTAAGTTGCTTCTTCTTTCCACCCTTGCAATTGTAAATGACCAGCAGAGCTTTGGTGACTTTTAAATGTCAGGAAAGGCAATGTGGTAAGAACTCAACTCCCCATCTTGTCAGGACTGAGGTATGACCTGGCCTTTTTTCCCCCTTCTGAGCTTTTTTGTGAAATAATTTACCTACCATACAATTCACCTGTTTAAAAAATACAGCACCGCAATAGAAGAGTACATTCAGAGTTGTTTTCTTAGTTACTTTTCTCTCATGGCTGAAACAAAATACCTGACACCTAAAGTGAAAGGAGGAAAGGTTTATTTGGCTCACAGTTTGTAGAGGTTTCAGTCCACAGTCAGCTGGCTGCAAACCAGTGTGGCATGGCAGGTAGGCATCACAGAGGAGAAACAGTTCATGGAGGGCAAAAAGTAGTAAAGCAACAAGGGTTCACCACAGCTCTTTTCATACCTTATATCTTATCCAGGTTGCCAAGGGCAGGTAGCACTCACACCCTTAGTCCTCATGCCCTTGACCCTAGCATTCCACCATGAATCAGTCTTGGTGTCACACGCTCTAGACCCAGCCACCTCTGACCACATGAGGCTTTGGGGAGGACATCTAGACACAAGCCACAACAGTTGTACAATAATTACCACAGTTAATTTTGGAATTACTCATCACCCCACAAAAAACTTCATGTCATTTATCAGCAACCCCCCACTGTCTTCTCTTCTAATGGTAGGCAACCACGAATATATTTTCTGTATCCACATATTTTATATGAATAGATTTTGTATGAGTGACTGGCTTATTCATTCATATTTCATTTCATTGCATATTTCATATGAATGGCTTCTTTTTCTTATCATAGTATTTTATTTTATTTTAGGTAATGGGGATCGAACTCACAACCTCATGCTTGCCAGGCAAGCTTGCCACTGAGCTAAATCCCTGGCCCTAATCATAGTATTTTCAAGGTGCATTGATATTGTAACATGAATCAATTCATTATTCCCCTCCATTGCTGAATAATTCCATTGAATGCAAATACCATTGTTTATACATTTTTCAGTTGACAGACATTTAAGTTATTTCTACTTTTTTAGCTTTTATGAACTATAATGCTCTGAAAATTTGCATACAAGATTTTTGTGGACATCTGTTTTAATTGCTTTTGGGTTTAGCCAAAAGTGGTCTGCTGGAATACATAGTAATTCTGCATTTCAACATTTGAAGAGCTGGCAAATCGTTTTCCAAGTTGTCTGCATCATTTTACACTCTTATTGGCATTGTATGAGACTTCTTTTTTCCATATCCTCTCCACTTATTTTCTCCCTTTTAAAAATTATATTCATTCCAGTAGATGTGGTATTATCTGTCATTGTGGGTTAGACTTGCAGTCCTTGATGTCTAATGATACTGAGTATATTTTCATGTGCTCATAATCATATGTGTGTCTCCTTTAGAGACATGTATATTGATTCTTTGCCAATTTTAGTTGACTGTCCTTTTGCTTTTGTCAAAATTCTCTGTACATCCTAGATAAACATCTATCAACTGAAAAATGTATAAACAAAATATGGTATATACATACAAGGGAATTCAGCCAAACAATGCTTTTGGAGGGTAGAGGAAGCCTAAGAGGATTCTAATCTGCAGTGGGAGGGTACTATCTCCCTGTAACGGCCCTTCTGCTTTTGATTGCCCTGACAGGCTCAGATTGGTTTACCAGAAGTCACGATAGGGATTCTTCCTGGTGCAAGAGGAACTCAGCTTCTCCCCAGACTCATTGGAGTTCCTGCTGCACTTGACTTAATTACCTCAGGTCAGTGTGAACCTTGCTAGCAACTGTCTAGATCAGTGTGACAAGCAAAAGGGTCCTAAGTCTACAGTGTTTCAGTATTGCTAATAGTAACCTATATGTTTTGACAAAGAAGATATAATAAAACTGTTGTGAATGAGACAAATTAGAAAATAAGCTATCTGTATGCATTAAAAATAGCTTTGTTCTCTTAAATGAGGGAATATTATAAATCCTATCAAAGTAGATGGAAGAAGTACAAAAACTACAACTATTGATTTTTATCAAAACTCAAGGTACAAATTATATTTGTTTACAGTGATATGGTAGGCACATTTTAAAGAATGTAAACTATTTTAAGTAATTCAGAATCCTCAAGAGAATGCTTGCAACTCAAGAAAATTCAAAACTATGTGAGGTAGTTCCTTCTGTAAAAGGTAAAATAGAAAGAAGAGAAATAAAGAAAAAATATACCTGAAATCCTTAATGATACAATATGAGTCAGAAAACTACAGTTTACACACTTGACCATGTAGGGGAATAGTATGGAATTTTGTGAGCCCATGTTCAGTATTAGGCCTGAAAGGCAAGAACATCTTTGGGAAAATCAGGAATAAAATGGGCTTCTTTGACAAAAAAGAAATGAGGTAAACTATAATTGGTCTCTTCACAAGAACTGCATCAGGAAATAACAGTATTATTCATATGACAAAAGAAATTCAAACAGTAAGAATGTGATAAGAACACCCATGTGAGCATGGAGGCATGCATTATTGTGCCCTGCCCCAACATGGGAGAGCAGGCTTGTGCTGGACTCTCAGTGCCCTTTCCATGCAAGCCCAGATGTGCCACCCCTGACGAGGTCACTATTAACAAATGCACAAGGCAGAGACCAGCTAAGACCACCAGGCTTGTGTAAAGGCAACATGGTGTGGAGTGTATTGTGCCTGGGTGCAGCAGACAGAGGGTGCAAGGACTGTCCATCTGGAACAAAGAGAAGCGGGCCCCTTTTATAGGGATTGAAAGAAGGGAAGGGACATTGAGTGGGAAGATTGTAATAAACATCTGTGGTCAAAGTTCTCTGGCTGACTTGTATCTCAGCGGGCAAAGTCCTTGAAGCATCCAGTGTAACTTTTCATTGTCTGAAGATGTCCTGGAACCTGCAGAATCCCTTGTCCTGATCTCTTTTATGACATACAAGATTCCTTGTATCTGATCTCTTTTATGACATCCTGTGGTTCCCTGCTGAGAATAGTGCCTCTGCTGGCCAGCGGGTTGGGGGCAGGGAGAGTGAGATCTGATTGAACCTGGTAGTCATGCAGCCTGCTCTGTATTTTACTTCTCCTTTCAATGGGACAGCAGAGGTGAGGACTAAGCAGCTGACTTGATCCTGGGTGAGGATAATGCTTGGAAAGAGGGGGAACAACCAGACCCCATGACTGTCAATGTTAAGTCAAACAGCCCACTTGGGCCCTGCCTTGTGGCCTCCATCCAGCAGGGACTACAGGGCTAGTCACATTTCTCTTCTACCAGTGGAAGCAAAGACACACCTTGGCTTGGACGGCAACCACAGCCTGGGGTGAAGAGACAGGGGCTCTGGTGGGGGGAAGTGATCTCAACAAGACGAAAATTGGGAAACTGTGACTGTGGCTGGATCCCCAAACTGCAGATCAGGAAAAGAAACCATTCATTTAAAAATAAAGGAATTTTCCATTGACTCAATCTTTTGAGATAACCATTTTTATCTTTATTAGAGGTTTTTTTTTTTTTTTTTTTTAGTTTGAGGGTTTCTCTTGAGTTTTTTTTTTCTCTGTTGAACTTTCTCCTCTTTCTTGTATTTATTTCTTATATCTTGCTCTGTTTATCTTTTTTATTTTTCCTGTTCATTTTTCTACTATTCTCTAATAATACTATTAATTTCTTTTTACTCCTCAAGAGGACTACCCTATCTCACTTTTCTCTCCTTCCTCTCATATCTCATTGATTAATATTTCAAATACTGCTTTTTTCATTTCCTGATTTCTCACCTCACCCCCATCTTTACTAGTATAATTTTTAATCTTCAAGGATCTAGGCTGGGCATAGTGGTGCTTGCCTATAATCCCAGCACTTGAGAGGTTCATGGAGGTGGAGTGCTGTAAATCTGAGGCCAGCCTGGGTTACATAGTGAGATCCTGCACTGCATAGTGAGACTGTCTCTAAAAAACCAAACCAAACCAAAAGAATCTATAGATATATAGTTAATTTCACTTTCTTGCTACTAAATATTGTTCTATTGTTAGTAGAGGTAAAGTTGTTCTATTTGGTAGATATTTATTGTAGGTTAATTGTAGCTCGATATGTAGTTTGTCTTAGTGATCACACTATAATTATAGATATCTTTTCTGTGGGTAAGTGTGGTACATCATTGATCTTTAGGATTTGTCAGAACTTGGTTTGTATTTGATACTACAACTGATGTCGATTTTATTATTATAGCCAATGTGACATAGCTGTTGCTATTAATTGGTTTTTTGGGGATGCCAATATCTGCATTTCCTTTGGATTGTTAGTAAACTGCAGCCCATTCCTGGAGAACTAGATACTGCAACCTCCCATCCCGAGCAAACAGAGGTGATTGGATCCTGGGACAGAGGCAAAGGCCAATAGCTAGTCACACCTAGACAACACTACTGACAAGTAGACATTTACCAAAGAGGTCTCCATACTAGAAGCCAAGCTTTCCACAAAAATCAGCTGGCAAGCCTCAACACAAAAACAACAAATCAACAAATAAACAGAAAAATGAGAAGACAAGCCAACCAATCCCTCCTGAAACTACCAACTTCCCAAAAGCTGATCCATGGTGTACTGAAGAGAAGGAAAATTAATCACATGCCCAAATTAATTGAAAGAATACCAGGAGACATCATAAGAGAGATCAATAATGCATTTGGCTAGCCAAAAGAAGATAAAGTTAACAGAGAGTGAGCCAAATAAGCAAATTGATCAGTGAGTCTACAGAAGACACTAATAAAAAGCTACCAGAGATAAACAAAACATGAATGAGCATAGAAAAGAAAGCTATAAAAAGCATTCAAATAGAAATTCAGAGAGTAAAAACCTGTTGAGAATATGAGCAGCAGAAGTGATCAATTTGAAAACAGTGTCAGCAGAAGATGGCGCTATCATTGGTAACCAATTAATAAAAGGTACCTTAAAAACAAGAGAACATGAAAATGGATGAAATAGTTCCTAGGTGATACATACAAAACTAAGATTAACTGGAATTAGTGAAAAATCAGAAGACAGCACAAATGGCATAAAAAAACCCGTTTTCTGAAATAATACTGTTCTACCCAACAACAGAATACATGTTCTCAGCAGCACATGGAACTTTCTCCAAGATAGACCAAATAAAACAAACTTAACTAAATGTAAAAGAAATGAAATTATATCATGCATATTATCAGACCATAGTCCAGTAACACTAGAAATCAAAAAAGAAAACAGTTTTTCAAGTGTGAGGCCCTGGGTTTAATCCTCAATAGTGGAACAAAAAGCACATCTTGATGATTCAGGTTGTAGATACATATAGCCAATCAGATAAAGGTTCTTTTTTTACATTCATTTCAGGTAGGCATCACAAATAGGCAAAATGTAGCTCTTTTGCCCTAACTTTTGAATGTCAGCAGGATTTCTGGGAAGCAGGAATAGAGGTTTTATCCCAAAGATGACATCCAAAACACTGTGGAAGAGCCAGGATGACACTGAAATTATTGTCAACAAGACTAATTTGATGATCACTTTTCAGAAGGCAGGCTTTTGCTGGCAAGAGAGCCAAGAAATGTGTCAATATTTCTGACCCTGTGGGAAGGTACCCTTAGTGACCCTAACCTCTACATCAGAATATGCTGATCAAATTCCAGCTTAATGGGTGGCATTTAGCCAAAACAATGTGGGAGTGATGCAAATGCTTATCGAGTTTTAGTAAGCCCCTCGAGGTGACATTCCAGGGTGGCAGCTTCAAGTGCCACCACCACCAGACACCAGATGTTGCCACCTGCAGCATGAGATTTAAACTGTTGCAGAAGCTTAGTATCAATGACTTCTCACTAAGAATCCTCATCAGAGCACTGAATTCACCAAGCATGGAGTCTTGAGCCATGGACTGAAAGACCAATTGTCTAATCATCTCTGCTTCCTTTTTAAGGAATTAAGAGGAATTAAGAGGAAGCAGGGCTCCAAAGGTCACACAACAGAGATCTCACCAGGAAAGAATGAGGTGCTAGGTAGCTGAAACAGTGGCAGAAACCACCTTATTTTTCATGTGTGATTTGCATTACACTTTATATTCCATCAATTTAATTGGTACTTTTTTCTCCACCCACTCAACTGTGTCCATCTTTGGGGACAAGGTTGTTTATTAATCAACTGCAGCCTCTAGTGTGTGGCAGATACAAGGTAGGCCAGGTTGCTGCTCCTCTGCTGCCAACATTTCTATTATAGTAGTATAATATAGTAGTATAATTATAGTAGTATAGTAGTATCTGAAATCAATATCTCTTATGTTACATAGAAATTTATAAGATATTAAAGTGCTTCTATAAGGATTTGCAAGATATAAGGAGATAATATCATTTTCACTTATACTCTAAATTACTGAGATAAACATAATTATTCTAATTTGTCAATGAAGAAAATTGTAGTCCTGATAGTTTCCTATGGTTAAGCAAATTAAAAAGTAGGACTGAAGCTTGAATTTATAGTTTTTTGGCTGTGTCTGTGGTAGTCAGGGTGCTCTTTATTCACTTCACTTAATATGAAATGCTTATATCCAGGAAAGACAACTCTCCCTATTAGAAAAAGGAATGCAGTCACTTTAATTTCACACTGTTTTATGATTTATTTTATTTTGTTTTAGGAAGATACATTTTGGCAGATGAAGCACTCAAGTTGGGTATTTTGGATGAAGTTATGAACTCAGACCCACTGGAAGAGGCAATCAAATTCACCCAGAAAATTTTAGGTGAGAAGATAATAAATGAATAGCGCTGGGGATTTAGTTCAGTAGCATATGCACCTGCCTGGCAAGCACGAGGTCATGAGTTTGATCCCCGGTACAGCAAAAAAATAAAAAATAAAAATAAAAATAAATGAATAGCACATGGTCAAGAACAAACTAAATGTCTATATGAATAAGAAACTCGTTAAGGGCTGGGGATTTAGCCCAGCAGCCCAAGCACCTGCCTGGCAAGCATGAGGTTGTGAATTTGATCTCTGGTACAAAAAAAAAAAAATCTATGTGACAGATTATGTTATAGTTTAAAAATAAGTGTACTGATATGGTATATTGGTACCATATAATTAGTCATATATTTTAAAAATTTAGTTATATATATATTTTTAAAAAGCATTGTATTTGCTGGTTTGCTGTTGATATAAACAAATGGAAGGAACAGGATGTAGATAGTAAGGAATGGCTACTTGTAACTTTCTATATGCACAAAGTATTTCTCTATTCACAAGAAATGAATATGGTGCTCTGAATATGGTGCTGGTCAGCTGGTGGTTTATAGAAGTGTTACCACTGCCACAAACAATCACACACGAGTGTTCTCATGCCTCTTTGTAGTAGGATCCCATTAGATCTTACCCTTGGCTGCTAGGCAACCACTAACCTGCTTTCTGTCATTGTAGTTTTTTACATTTTTCTAAAATTTCATATGAATGGAATCATACATATAGTATTGATATGCTGTCATTTCTGTCTGGTTTCTTTCACTTAGCAAATGTTTCTGAAATTCACCCAAATCCTTATATGTTTCAAAGTTACGTTACTTTTTAGTATAGAAATGTATTGTATAGTAGGGGTAAGCCCCAGTGTCTTTATCAGTTGATGGACATTATATATGTCTACTTTGGACCCTCATAAGTCTTTCTAGTCATATGTGATCTTTTCTCTTGGGTAAGTACCCGAGAATGGCATTTTTTGGGATATAAAGGAAGTACACTTAACTCTGAAATGCTTTTAAACTTCATCAATCAAGAAACAGTCATTTAAAAGTCACTGATTTTGGCAAAGCAACTGAAAGGAAGATAATATGGTAAAGTTGAATGTAAATCACTTCTATTACTGCTTTCAATCCATCTTGTCTACAGGACAATTAGGAAATCATGTATTGATGTTTAAAAGTTCTTGTATTTTTTGGCATAGCGTTTCTATTCATGATAATTTACCATACAGAATAATCACACTCTGAAGTGGAAAGAGAACGACTGATGTAAAAAGAATGAGAATGAGAATGGAGACACTATTTTTAACTGTTTCTGCATGGCATGCAAAAACTACATACAATTTTAAAGATGTCAGTAAATCAGTTATGAAATAATATAGTTAAAAAGCCACATGATCTTTGTGGTATATGAATGCTATCTTAGTTTTAAAAATGTATGTAAAAAGTTTAATTGTCTTTTTGCATTTGTAAAAATATTGTATCAACTCATTCTGTTCCCCCTGCATACCACTCAAGTGCTGAGTTAAAAGGAGTGAGGGGGTTAAGACATTTATTTTCTGCATCCTATTTAGGAAAGGTGGTAGGGAAAGGAGTTTCCAGTGGTCAGTGTTTCACTTGACACTTTTGAACTACTATCAGTGAGAAGTGTGCAAGGTTACAGACCTACAAGTGTGATTTGGGGTGTAGCTTCAGATTTCTCCACAAATTTAACAATACCTTGGAGAATTGACCATGAAGCTTTATTTTCTTGTTATACAAAGTCTCCCAGGCTACAGCAATACAATTAGTTTAGCAGAACAAAGCAGAATTACTTGGCTACATAAAAATGCTTTGGCACAACTGGTAGAGAAGGGTCCTGTAAAATGCCAGTCATTCGCACTTGCCTGTGGCCAGCAGCTGTCTCTGATCTGGACTAAGAACTCCTGGTTCCTGTGTGCACATTTCTGGCATGAGCTCTAAATGGGCACAGCTATTCAAAGACCAAGAGCATCCACGTTGTCTGCCCGCCTTACCCAGAAGGGATGGGCACAGGGAACACCCCCCCCCCCCCCGGGAGCCTCGAGTCAGAAGGCTAATGCTCCCCTTTTGTCTCTGTAATGAACTCTGGCACTGTTGCTGTACTGGGCTGTGTTAACCATTTCTAACAGTTCTAATTCTGCCCAAAGGTCTTGTTCATTTGGATTTTGAGGATATTTTTAAAAATCCTAGCTGTCACCTCAGCTTTTATTTTATCCATTCCTCTTTGTAATTTGTTTTTACTGTCAGCAAATATTTTTAAGGACATATTTCAAAACAGCAAAGTGACTTGTGTTATACAGTTTCCTTGGAACATGCCTGAGACCTGAGGCCTTGCAACTGTTCTATCCTTACTGTGGGATGGAAACAGTATACTGTGGGCCTTTCTTTCTTAATTTGCAGTCTACATGTGAGTCATGCAGACACACCCAGAGTTTAACTCCTTTTCTAGGTGATCTTCACTCAAGTTGACTTGATATGCAACAATTAATGATCACAGCAACTTTCAGATGATCAATTCAGAAGAAACAGTTTCAAAACAACGTTTTCTTTGTCCCAAAGAGCAAATTCTCCATATGTTTTGTGGTAATAAACCAGAGGTGGAAGATAATAGCAATCTTTTTATTTTACCCACAGCAAGAGAAGGATATGAAATGGATTGAGGGGTGCAGGGACCAGGTGTGACTGTGCTCTGATCAAACTTCTCTAGGTATGCTGAGTTTGGTGCTAGGTCTGGTGTGAACAAGTAAGTGTCTTGTGTAGTCCTGGAAGGCTCATGCGCAGTCTGCAAGGTTTTATTTCTGGATTATGTTAATAAGAAATAATTACATGCAATTAAGTAAGCTTCACTTTTCTATTTCTCATTTATATTTCTATGTCTCTCCCTCTGTCTCTCTCTCCCTTGCACCTCTTCTTTTCAATCTGTGGCCTCAACTTTTCTAGAACATCAGCTGTCCTTCATACACTGACTGACATTAAGTCTCTTCTGTTGAGCCTCTGGGGCCACAGCTCAAAATGAACTGTTGGAAGTTTTCAAAAACAGTCTTTCTTGGGCCCCACCCTTTAAGATTTGTAACTGAATGTGTGGAAAATAATGGGCATCTGAATCCATTGTTTTTATTGTGCTAGGAAGAGTAAGTTACATTACTAAAGCTCTTCTTTTTCTTACTCATTAGATCAACCTCTAGAACCTCGCAGAATCCTCAACAGGCCAGTCCCCAGCTTGCCCAACATGGACGCCATTTTCAGGGAAGCCTTTGAGAAGATGCGGAGACAGTACCCTGGGCACCTTGCTCCAGAGACCTGTGCCCGTTCAGTCCAGGCCTCTGTGAAGTACCCCTATAAAGAGGGCATCAAGAGAGAGCGGGAGCTGTTTCAGTATCTTCGGCAGTCTGGGCAGGTTAAAGCCCTGCAGTATGCCTTCTTGGCTGAGAGAAGTGCGCCTAAGTGGTCAACCCCCTCTGGAGCCTCCTGGAAAACAGCTACTGCACGACCCATCTCCTCTGTTGGTGTTCTTGGTGAGCCCATGGGTCGTTCATGGGATTCTCCAAATCTGCATCTGACGCCATAAACTAGGGCCCACAGGCACTGAGTTCTGTGCTGAACATGTTACTCATGTTAGCTCTGTTGATTTTCACCCACGTCCATGAACCCTTATTTTGGATGAGACACCTAGAGATGCAAACATTTCAACAGTGAGTAAAATTCTAGTGGTGTGAAGGTGTTGACCTTAGGACTATCAGACTCCAGATTATGGGCACATTTTACTCATGCTTAACCTGCTTACTCTCTGGCTTTTTCACACCTGCATTTCCCAGTGGAGTTTATTGTTTCTAGCATATTTCTAAGGTCTTGTCTCTCATTCTCATAGCTAGCCATTTGGGATGAATTCTATTGCTTTATCTTACCGTAATATCTTCCAGTTTAACACTAACATCTTGTGTTGCCGAATTTCACTGCTTCCATGTATACTACAATTCGGTTCCATTTCATGTTCTTGAAACAAAATTTGGCTTTCAAGACAGGGTTTCACTTTGTAGCCCAGGCTGACCTAAAAACTCACAGCAGTCGTCATAACCCAGCCCCCAAGTGTTGGGATTAGAGAGATGCATTATTACACCTACCTTGAACCAAACTTACTGTAAGAAGTTTCATTGTCATCAAAGCTTCTTACAGTAAGTGATTTTCCATTTCCGAGTACCCTTGAATCATTCTTTTTCACTCTCTACCTACAGGCTTGGGAACAATGGGCCGAGGCATCGACATTTCTTTTTCAAGAGTTGGGAATCCCTGTGATTGCTGTGGAATCAGACCCAAAGCAGCTAGAAGCTGCACAGAAGTTAGTGACTTTGACCTTGGAGAAAGAAGCATCCAAAAGCAGTCAACAGAGTGGCCAGCGTAGGTCAGGACCAAAACCTAGGTTCAGCTCATCTATGAAGGACCTTGCCAATGTTGATCTAGTTGTCGAAGCAGTATTTGAGGACATGAACCTGAAGAAGCAGGTCTTTGCTGAACTGTCAGCTGAATGCAAGCCAGAAGCTTTTCTGTGCACCAATACGTGGATGAGTTCGCTGCTTCTACCAATCGCCCTCAGCAGGTCATCGGCACTCACTTCTCCCCAGCTCAAGTCATGAAGTTGTTAGAGGTTATTCCCAGTCGACACTCATCCCCCACTACCATTGCCACTGTTATGAACCTAGCAAAGAAGATTAAAAAGGTCGCAGTAGTTGTAGGCAACTGTTATGGTTTTGTTGGGAACCGAATGTTGAGACCTTATACTGAGCAAACTAATTTCTTATTGGAGGATGGCAGTAAGCCAGAGGACA